>WBNH01003355.1:232227-299625 GCA_013401255.1 Urocolius indicus | reverse complement strand
TCCGCTCCGCGCAGCACCGCCTCCCTCGTATCCGCACACACACACACACACACACGGACGGCGCTGCCGCGGCCGTCCGGTCGCACCCCCCACCCCATCCCCTCTCTCTCCACGAGCAGCGCGAAGCGGCCCGGAGACAAGCCCCGCAGCCGGCGGGTGCAACAGTCCCGGTGTGTCCCCCCTGGGCGGCGGAGAAGCAGAGAGGGAAGGTGGGCGAGCGGCGTGCGGAATGGAGACGCCCGACAGCATCCCCGGGGCCGTGTGACAGCCAGCGGCGCTCACACGCGCGCACGCACCCGTCGGCTTGGAGCCGGAGCCGGTGCAGAGCCGGGCAGCGGCCGCCCTGCCCCGTCCCGTCCCGCGGGGAGCCGGCATGGAGTGAGAGCAGCGTGCCGCCGCCAGGTAAGGCGGGGAGGGTTACCTGAGGGGAAGCGGAGGAGGTGCTGGCTCGGGGCTTGAATTTTGGTGCTTGTGCCCTTACGGCTGGTTGCCGCCGTGTTTCTCTAGTCCCACTACCATCCCCGAAACGCCCTTCCTCAAGCCCCTCTCCCACGGCAGCCACAGCAGCAGGGCTGGGGGATACGGGGTGGATTTACTTATGTAACCAGGGGGCGAGCAGCCTCGGCCACTTTCCAATGGGCAAGCATCCAGGAGGCGACGGGAAAGTCGCGGCCGATAGGGATACGGCAGGGGGCCGGACCGTCCCCGAGGGCCCCATTTCCAGCAGCCGTCGCGGGAGCCTCCCGCCTAGGAGCCCCGGCCTCACGCCCTCAGGTAGAGCTCGCCACCGCGACGGGGCCGGGGCTGCACTGGCATTCCCTCGCCTCAGGGTTTGACAGCGGGCACCCGCGGGCGGGGGCAACCACGGACGACGTCCTGCCCGTCCGCCCTCTCCCCAGGGGCGCTCTAGCGGCAGTGTCGAACCCGGGAAGAACTTCAAAGCGGGGTTAGGGGGGACTCTGTTTTGGCGTCTCCTGTCTCACTTCTCCTTCGTAGGAGCAGCGAGACTCCGCTGCTCTGCGGAGAGCTGGGGTCGCGCTGAGCTGAGGCGGGGAGCACTGAGGGCAGCCGGGGCCAGGTTCAGGGGAGTCAGAACCGGAATGAGAGGGCGGCGGGGCCCTGGTCTCGCTGGGTGGGCAGAAAGGGGAGAGTAAAGGGACAACGGGAGCGGAAGGGGGTGGGATGCTCATGAAGGGGTGCCCATCACTTCTAGATCGGAGGGAGAGCGAGCTCGGTATCACCATGGCGACCTGAGGGAGGAAAGAGCTAAATAAATAAATAAGTAGGAGATAACTCCCCCCTTCCCCCCCCCCCGCCCCCGCCCCTTCCTGGCCAGGTCCCATCCCAAATGTGGGGAGAAAGATACCATAGATTAAACTTTCCTCTCGCGGTAAAAGAGGTGGTGAAGGGCCATGCGACTGTGGTCAGGTAGGGGCGGCCCCACACAGGTCAGAGAACCGATGTTGCAGAGATCCAGGTTCCCCCAAAGCAGCCTCTTCTCCGGCCTCATCGGTGGGAAGGAGTCGCGAGCTCCTCATGCCTACTTATTGCCGTGCCAGCCATGCCCCCATCCACCCTCTCCCCCGCTCCCCGGCCTCTCCGCTCACCGCCAGCCTCCGGGCACTTTGCCGTCGGCTGCGGCCCCGGCACGGCTCCGCTTCAGCACCGCGGACAGCGGCAGCGGAGGCAGCACCCGGGTCAGCGCCCGAGTCAGCGCCGGGGCAGCGGCGGCGGCAACGCCGGAGGGCGCGGAAGACCGCGGCAGAGAGAGGCTCCCAGAGGCGGGCAGGACGCTGGCCGAGGGATTTCGATCGGGGCACTGCCCTGGGAGGACCGGGAGAACCCCTCGCCGGTGTCCCCGCACTACTAACCGCTGTCTTTCTCTGCTAAAGTCAGCCCCGAGCACAGTGCCGCTCGCCGCCGGGTGCCAGGAGCCAGACTCACCTAGGGCCACTAAACTTTCCTCAGCCAAATTCACGCAGGAGCTGAGAGCAAACACGTTAACAAATGGCATCTTTTGCACAAACTTGCTCTCAGCTGTTTCTTAGGACTTTTCTGTTGTGATTCTCTGTAACTTGTTATGACTAAATAGTTCTCCAAAAGGACGATGCACAGACGCAACAATTATAAAACGAATCCTGCAGAATTTGTGAAAAATAGTCATTCTCAATTTGTTTTCCTTAAGAAAATTTGTTGGGAAATTGCACTTGAAGAAACTGCACTGTTAACATGCGGAACTATCCCACTGCTGAGGTGCACAATTATACAGGCAGAGCTTGTGCCAGTCAGACAGACCTGATCAACTAATCAGAAAAAAATATACCCACCTTTCTTATCAAGAACTTTTCTTCTCAGATATTTGATGACCAGTTTAAAGAAATCCAGGAGGGGAAGGGGAAGGGGGAGTGGGGGTATGGCACATAACAATTGTTAATGATAATCCACAAAAGCCAAGATATATTTATTGCACTGATAGGTTGAAAATCATTAGCTTAGTTCTCCTATGCACATCATGTGCTAGTAGTTAGATACGCAATTACTGCTTCAGAGTATGAAAAAAAGTCTAGAAAAGCAAACAGCATAATGAATAATACCCACTGGGGAAAACAGAGATGGATTATTCACTTTTCTGCCTTTCACTGTGTCAGGATGTTCTTTTTTCTTTAAGCAAACAAGATTTATTTAATCTTGTCTTGGTCCTGATAGGCAGTAAACTATAGATACATGTAGAATTATTGGTTTTTAATTCAAATCCCCAGCCTCTTGAGGTTATGCTTTGACTATAAGCAAGCTGACAAATCAGACCAACTATGGAGTTCTTTCTTTGCCTGAGTTCCTTGTTATCAGTTGTCTGTTTCAAATGTCCTAGCCTAGCCAGAGACAACCACGTAAGTGAGTCCTCTTCAAGCATGGGTGTTAGTCAGGCTTTGTACTTATGCAAGGACTCCAAACAAATTAATCTATAAGAAAAACAACTTGGAGTCCTTTTAGCTGTAGATCTGCATTTTGCCCTAACTACACATCTTGACAAGCCAAGTGAACTAATGAGTTAATCCTTTATGAAAATGGAGAACTGAATTTCTTAATGATGAACCTCAAATTTTCAGACCTATATCATAGGGAGTATAGAAATAAAGGACTGAAGTGTACATATGGCCTTGGGAACTCATTACTTTCCTATGGGAAAATGAGAAGTAATAGAATACAACTCTTCAGGGCAGTTATCAGATAATTTATAATACTTGAAGCTATTGATTTTGTTATGTAAGACAAAACTTCTGCAGTATCAGAATAATTTCATCAGATAATTACAAAATTATAAGCAACATAAGAAAAAATTAATTAAAGAAACATAATAGAAAAATCTCACAGCCACAAACTTAATCTGTCTAGCAAAAGACAGAATTCTTTGTGGAATTTCTGCCAGTGCATTTACACCACATTCAGTATAAGCATCAGAAGACATATAATTTTACTGCGGAAAATACTTACTTGTTTTTCATAAGCTTGTACTTGTAGCCTTGTTTTATATTTATATTTTCAAAACATGGTATTTTGGAAGGAAGACAAGATGTCTCTTTCATACTATGCAAGAGAAATAGAATTTCATAAAATACCCTTCACAAAGGATTTACTGAAGTATTTCACAGGTATAAACTCTATGTTGTTCTTTCTTTCACCTATAAAATATTAGGAACTGTGGATGCTGTTGGTGTAAGTTCATTGGGCTTGTCATGATCTTCTCCTGGCATTTTCACATATACAAACTGATTTTTATTCAGGAGTTGCTTATATGCTTCTTTAAAAGCAAGAAGTCCAAGAAATCATAGTAACATTCTCCCAAATAAATTAAACTATATCTTAAGTAATAGTGGTTGAAGTGTTATAGAGAACATTTGTTTTCATTGTTGTTAAAAGCTTGGGAGCTCTGTTCAGTGTTTTTATCATCTACTTGTTACAGAATGTTGCTTTCTAATTGAGAAAATTAAACACTGGCAGTTTTTAAAAAGAGATACGGTTGAGGTTAATGTGTTTTATACATTTATGTTGTGTTATTTTTACTGATGGAAGCAGTTTGATACTTGAAAACAATATTCCTAGTATATTAAGCATCAATATTTAAATATTGATCATGCATAAACAGACTGATGTATCTTAAACAGTGAAGGCTAAATTTACTGGATATTAAGCCCAAGAAAAGGATTTCAGTCTCACTTCCAGTTGATAGTGACTTCCTGGAAGATTTTTTGTTTTTTCCCCATGTGAGACGGGGGGAAACAGAATCCATGTGCATGAGATGATTTACTAGAATGCTACTGATACTGGAAATGCAATTTTATTATACATATGTTGTGAATAGCTGGAATAAAAGTATTGAACTGAAGAGATTACTAACTCCACTTTTTCACACACCATTGTAATTTTTAATTATGCCCAAGGATGATGTCATGGAAGCTTAAAGCCTTCTGATGGAGCCTTATGACAATGTTGTGGAATCTGTCAAAAGGACTGCCCACGCCAGGCCACCCCAATACAGCATACTGCAGGAGGTGAAGGGTAGCAATCCTGCCCATGCAGGAAAAACCTCTGTGGTCAAAAGTCATGCGCAGAGACTGGAATTTTTCAGTCATACAAATTGGTATGGCAGCTGCAAAGCTGCTGTACTACAGGTGTGAATCGTGTCCATGTGGAGGCTTAAAGCACCATCCTCATTTAACTCATCACCTATGGCCTGCCTAGTAGAACATCACACAGGGACAAGGGCATGTGGTGACTAATGAACACATCTTGTTTATACTGTAAAAGCTGATTAAATGGATTTTTGCTAGCTTGCAACATGTAGTCTATTAATGAGCTGTTACATAGGGCCAGCAGAACATCCTGTTTTCGGACACAGGGCAAAAATGTGAAGTTCTTAAAAGACAGACAGTTTCTACCAGCAGCTCATGTGAATGAACCCTCTGAATCACACAATGCCCAGTCAAATCAATGAAAATATGTATGAGTGCAAGGACTGTACACAGTCCTGACTGCAGAAGCCCCAAATCATAACAGAGATTGCAAAAGAAGCTCTTACATAAATGAGAAGAGGTACTAACAGAAGTTTGCTCTGGAGTATCGTTCAATAAAGATTCCAATTTTAAAAAATAGCTAAAAAGTGAAAACCTATTGATTTTTGCTTCTATCTGTCAGTTGCAACTTCAGGTCCAACACTAATGACACCTGGGTTCAAGGTACAGCATGATACTTCTGGTACAAACATCCACAGGAACAGTAATCTTGCTGTTACTGTAGGTCTCATCAACAATAAAATCAGAAATGCCCTCAGAAGGAACCTTGCTCTATTAAGATATTAAATATCACTTTAGTATTAGAAAATGAAAGTTACATTCTATCAGGCTTGACCTTACCTCAAAATGAATGTAAGTATATAGCTGGAAGTGTATATTCATAATATATGCCATTCTTCAGTTTGATATTATTCACTTCCGAGAAGCATTTAGTTTCTTTTCTCACTTGGATAAGAAAGTGATATAGTATATCCAAGGGCAGAACTAGCCTTGCAGTCAGAAAACTTTAACATTTTCATGCATAGCTTGCAATTCACAAGAGTGTATTACGATTCCACAGAGACTTAAGGTTTTTAAAGCATTTGCATTATTCGTACTGTGTGTGTTAGTGCAGACAGTGAAGGCTCATTCAAATATTTAAGCTTGAGAGCCTACTATTAATCCTTACTGACAATGACATACCTACCCTTTCCATCATGTGCTTAGTGAATGGTTCATACTTTGACATGCATATGGACATCTGAGCCTTCAGAATAGCTTTCCAACCAGAAGTATTTGACTCATTCTAACACAGAGACTTCAGGACGCCGGCACAAATGTAAACATTATGTTTGCCAATAGGCCCTGAGACAGTGTCACTTAATCCTCATGTGCCCCAATGGCAGAGACAGTATAGGTAGGGAGAGATACTTTAGCACAAGTTTGGATATGGTTCTATATCACATCACAGTCCTGCTGAATCAGCCTTAAAAATTTTGACTTCAATTTCACTTCTTATCCTTTGACCTGACTGTGTCGGATTTTTAAGTTTAACCATGCCTTTAGGAAGGGAAGTCCTAGGTCTGGTTACTATTGTCACAGTAGTGATTGTATTTCATAGGAAAATAGACAATAAAGATAATAGGTTTGTACAGCTCTTCTGTATTATTCCACACTCATTTAATCTATATAGACTTGGAGCTTGACCTGAAGAAGCCACCATGCACAGGATATGTTAGGATTCACTGAGCAGAACGCTGAAGCTTGTTTTCTGACAAAAGTCAAGTGCTGGCACTTGTGCTGAATTCTCAAAAAAAAACTTCTGGACAAGAAAACAATAATGTGCAGATTGAAAGGGTGAAATAAGAGGCTGAAAGAACGAAGAAGATGATGAGAGAGAGAGCACACAAGAGCATAGTTAATTCAATGCTCTAATCAACTGTGTTCTGCAGTGCTTTATCATAAGCATCCCTGCATTAGGCTCACCAGCTCAGAGCACTTTGCAGCATTGCAGGAAATCCTCTGCTTGTAGCTTCTCATTTGAAAAAAAAAATAATCTCATTGTGTCTTGTCAATACAAACAACTTTGTCAGAGAAAAAAATATATAATTTAGTATTTATCATAATCAAGAACAGGGGTTCGTTAGAACAATGAATAATTGCCAGATTATTCCTCAAAGTATTAATTTGAAGAATGGGAAAATAATGATATTTCCTACTTTCCTGTTTTTTCTCTCCCTCTCTCCTGTTGACACACGCAGTCTGCAGTTTCTAACAGTTTGTCAGATCAATTTCCCAATCCTGAATAGAAGCATTTATGCTAAATGATTGTAAATACAAATCTTCTTCCTCCAGCTCAATAGCTGTGTGGACTTGGAGACGTAATTCCCCATTGATTTCCATGGGTCAAGATTTTCATGGAAAAGGCTTCAACAGGCAATGCCTGCTTTTGAAGTACAGCCTCCCTGGGCTCTCTATAGCATCAGTGAAAGAGCTAGGCAGCTCTAAAGGGCAACTCTAAAGAGCAGCTTTAGGCCACCGAAGATCTCAATAGGCTTCTAGAGATGTCTAATTTTGGTGCCTCAGGTTGCATAGAATGCATCACAAAGAGTTAAATCAATATGACAATCTACATATACAGAAGGTGTGGGAGATGAATGTCTGTCTTCAGAGCTCCCATACAGAGCTGTACTCAATAAACTACTATGTTTGCACAGTCCTACATCACTGTCCTCCTGGCTGGCTCATAAAAACCTCAAGATTATGTAGAAGTCAGACTTTTTTTTTTTTTCCTCCTGTTGTTTCTGACACTTTCCTGTTGCAGCATGCTAGCTCAGTGCTTCCTGGTCTCAGAGGTAGCCTTAGACTTGGAACCAACAGTAGGACCAGGGAGAACATGGTTATGCGAGGAAATAGAAAGGAAACCTTTTTTATTAGTAATTAACACC
Organism: Urocolius indicus; assembly: GCA_013401255.1. Lineage (NCBI taxonomy): Eukaryota > Metazoa > Chordata > Aves > Coliiformes > Coliidae > Urocolius > Urocolius indicus. The sequence goes on along the minus strand of WBNH01003355.1, from coordinate 292,127 downwards.
AATGACTGTTTAAGAATATTAAGATTGCCATCAGTTTTGATGGACTCTGGATCATGGCCTCTGTGCCAATGTGGAGAGGAAAGGAGGTTGAGCTGGAAGGCAAGTAAGGGAAACTATGCCAGCTTTGGTGCTATAGTCTCCTCAGTATGCTGTTAGCTTTCTGTGGTACAGATGCAGGAAAGCATATCAGTTAGATGAGAAATAAATAAAATGCCTCATTTATTTTTTAATGAATGGGAGCTAGGGATTATCAAATCTTCACTCACCATCATCTTTACAGGAAAGGAGGAGAAAGGAGGCTATTGGGTCACAGCCCATTAGAGCTACTCAGTGTGATGTGTACATCAAACTGGGGCTGTGTCATAAAACACAGTGTCTCTCCAGTAATTTTGCAATCCATGGCTGTTGTGAATTACTCCATAAGAAGTCTAATACTTTAGATGGATTATCATGTTAAATAAACTAGATATATGTTTATCTCAGCCAAGTGTCATGTCAGGGACGTGAACAATCTTCATAAAGAGACTGTATTCCTTCTATTAGAAGACTAGAAACAAAGCAATGCTAATCTACTTTGCAGAAATATGCCAAAGTTACCATTAAAATCAGAAGACTGAAGTTACTTAGAAAATATTCCAACAGTATCTGTAGTGTTCTAGTGATGGTGACTGTAATTATTTGTAGGATATTTACTGTATGATTTTGTGTTTGTTTGTAAGTGTTGACTCTGAACTTGTGAGTGCTAGGTAGTATGTGAGAACACAGCTCTCATGTAACTGGTCTCCAAACATTCATTACTATTACTTTTTTTCTCTACAACTGTACTTAAACTTTTAAGAGGTGACCACATCATTCTGCTGCACCACTGTGCCGAATTCTGGATCTGATTGAGTTCTTCTTTGTTAGTCTGAGATTGGAAAGCTATGGAAAAAGAATTAAGGTCAAAATTTGGAGGAGGTGGGAAGAAGAAGGGCTCAAGAGCAAAGGAATAAAGACATACAAAAAGGGAAAGGGAAAAAAAGCCCTAGGACTGGATTTTAAACACTGCTGTATTCAGGACAGTTCGTTCCACAGTTCTGGGGTGGCTCACTGAACTGTAAGCTGATTTGCAACATCTAGATGTTGCTGATAACTATTTCCCTTCTCCCTACCCCTTCAAACAAGCAAATTTATAGTTTTAGTTCAAAGGGCTCAGAAATGCATTTCACAGGAAGCTATAACAGTTAATACACTAACTTAACACTATCAAAGCCTTTGCCTTCTGGATATATCAAAAATAGTTACAAATGTGTTCTAAATTGTTATACAGAAAAGAAATAGTATCCAATGTGTACAAAGGGCAAATGTCTATTATTGTCACACTGCATTCCAGCAGCTTTGCTTTTTCATGAAGAGGTAGCAGATATAGCAGATATAAAGTCAGTACATCTCCAAACAGCCTTTAAAGTGAAATACTTTACAAAGTCAAAAAATATTAATAATAAAACTATCAGAGAGACAGACAGACAGAATTGGGAAGAAATTCTGTCTTGGACTATTTGCAAAAAGCAGAACTCATGTTTTTTTTTTGTTGTTGTTGTTTTGTTTTTCACTATAGCTTCATTCACAAACCAGATTGGGGGATTTGGGGAATCACACACAACTCACATCTTAGAACAGAATTTAGCTACTGGTTGGTAAGAAAATCAGGTAGGCCCTTAGAGATGCTGAAAAGATATATGATATTATCATTAAGGGAAATAATAATAACAAAAGAAACTGAAAGAACCCTTGCTGGAAATGTAGAGCAACAGTAAATCCTGACAAGCTGTTACAGAAATAGAATCACAGAAAATATGTGATCTTGTACACGAATTTTTGTCAAAGAGCATTACAGTCTTTCTGTTAACTTCAGTGGATTTCATATCAGACCTTAAATGTAAATTTATTTTAAATAGGCTAGTATACAGGGGAGAGAGGTCTGGCTTATAACTTCCTTAGTACATTTGAGGATGACTTCATTGCTTAAAACTGTCATCAGAAATCTCTGCATAATCCAACCTAAACTTCATTCTTATTTGTGCTAAATAATTGTAAGTGTGCAGGCAAAAAATAGAGGTGTCAGCTAACATATTCTAGAAAGACCTACAAATATTCAAAATTCTTTTCCTTTATGATGATTTTAAGATGCAGTTTCTCGTATTTTGCCATAATAAAAGCACATCTTGCTCCTACAGGAGTTTTGCAGCTCAGGGGAGTAAGCATAGTACATTTTCAACAGAGATGGCTGCATATCAACATAAACTTTTACCAGGAACTGGAACCTGAGAATTTCTACTTGACCTTTAATAAAGATTAGCCTACTTTAGGTCCAAAACATGGATTTGGGAGTAAATATGAACATCTATTTCAAAGCAGATTTAAAAAAAAAATAATGGCTGTTGCAACCTGCATGGAATGTCAGTCAACAGTGGTAGAAGTGAACATAGCTGAAATGGTCAAATTGGAGGTATAAAATATGTCATCTTCCATGTTTCCTCACACCAGCGAATGAAATATCATAATTATTTTTTTAAATGCAGAATAAATTCAGATTTACATTATTGCTACTTTCCCTTAATTAAGTTTTTCATAAGCAGGTAATGCGAGATCAGACCCTTATCCGTTTATGACAATAAGTCTACACATTCCATCATTTTAAAAGCAAAGTAAAAAATATTTAGATCAGCTGTTCATGCAGGCCACTATGATGAAGGGGAAGTTGAGAGGGGAAACTATATTATGCCCGAAAGAGACATCAGGACTCATAATTGTGCTGGACTAGATCTTTCGTAAAACAGATTTTTTCAATAGTATGAAATCATTAGATAAAACCTAATAAAAAATATTTTCTTGAATAGTAGGCCTACCAAAGTGCCAAGTGATGTTGTAACTATAAAGTGTAGAAGCAGGGCTATCCCTTGCAGTTCGAGACAAAGACAAGCTAAAGAGCTGGGCTGTACAATTGGGAAAGGTGAGAGCAAACACTGTCAGCATAAATAACAAGAAATCTGCATTTTGTTTTTGAAAACAAGGCCTCAGGCACCCCATCGTGTGAGCAGAAGAGGGAGAAAAATCAGACTTCACTTTTTCACAAATTATAAAGAGGAAGAATCAACTTTCTACAACAATTAGATTTCTAGCTTAAGGCTAGCTTTTCATTTCAGTGAAATAGTGAATCTGGACCCAAAGCATATATTCTACAGTTCAGCATGGATTTTGTGGGTTGGCTTCATAGTCAGTTGAGTGACAGTAGTGAAGATATGCCATCAGAAAAAAACAACAACAACAAACAAACCACAAACAAAACAAAACCAGATACACACCAAAATAAACAAAACCAAAAACCCAACCCAAAACCCAAAGCTAAACTTCAAAGCTTACTCTCCAGCTGCAACTGTAACTATCAAAGCCATACTCAATAACCCAGAATTAGCACTTCTACTTAATCCTACACACCAACGTGGAAGGCGAAGTGGAGAAGAAAGGGTAGTTCTGCTTCAGCTCAATAAACATGTAGTAACGATTAGTAGAGAGGTCAGAATCAGAACTATTAGAACTAAAAGCTAAAGAAATTTTTAAAAGGCTTCCCTCCTCAAATAAAAATGTTTATACAAGTAACTGGAAAATAGAGTGCTTTATCTTTATATTGCCTGAGAATTTTTCCTCTTTGCCAATAATCAAGGACCCAATGTTGTATGTCCTACCAATTTCCAGGATTTTAGTCCACATGAAAAGGCTTCTGTTCAGTGCAAGTCTAGTTACTAGTCTAATAACTCATCACAGACCTCTAATGAACTCAGAACAAAATCTAATATATGGTGCTGACTATAAAATTATAGAACAAACAGATCAGAAGGGACTTCTTGAGGTTTTTAGTCCAACTTTACCAGTGCCAAGCAGAAAAGAATAATCCTTCCGTCATGCAGCTTGCTGAGTTATTACTAATGCATCCCAGTATACACTCAGCCTTCATTGCTGTAAGGGTACACAGCTGTTCCATGTGCAATTGCTGTCTGTAGAACTTGCAGGTCTTACCCTGCAGTGTTGCGACCTATTGAGTTGGCTCCTAGCCTGTATTGGTGCATGCTCCTTGTTCAGCCTCATGTGGTGCTGGACAGCCCATTTCTCTTGCTTGTATAGATCCCTCTGAGGAACATCCCTACCCTCACTGTGCTCCTTCCAGTTTGATGTCACCTGAAGCCTGGCTGAGATGTCTTCAATCCTATTGTCCAAGTCACAGATGAAGGCATTAGAGCTGGCCCCAACAGGTGTCATCCCCCAAGGAACACCATGAACTGTTAGACTTGAAACTCCAGAATGTTAAAGCTCCAAGGCCTGGCTAATTTTCTGCCACTCCGTACATTTTATCCAACCAGTCCATTAGTCCTTGTTCAGCTGGCAGAAGTTATGGGATAGAGTCAAAAGTGTTGTTAAAGATTTCCTACTCTCCCTTCATCCACAAATCCAGTAATTTAATCATAAAAAGCTGTCAGATTGGCAAAGTATGGTTTGACGAGGGATAAATCCAAGCTGACTGTTCCTGAACATTGTCTTCCATGTATGTGGAATAGGTGTTTTGAGAAAATCCTCCATAGTTTTCCCAAGGGCTGAAGGAAGGCTAATCAGCCCATAGTTCCCTAAGTTCACCTTCTTATATTTCTTAAAAGGAAGGTACACAATTTTCTCTTTGCAGTCCTAGTCCTCCTTATTTATTTGATTTTATATCATCATATTATTTATTCTCATTTTTAAATTTCATAATTTCTTCTTCTTTGAATATCCTTATCTCTTGCTGCTAACTTGGCTGATTCTCAGGGTAACTTGATATTCTGTATGAATAGTCTGTCACCAGATGATTACTTGGCAAACTTTTCCAAATTTTTGTCATATTTCTAGAAGGTTTATATATCACTTGCAAAACTTTCTGCTGCATAAAGTAGGTGCACAGTATCCCAGCCCAAAAATGGGTTCAGAATCTTCCTTTAAAAAATTCCTACCCTCACTAAATACTTTAGCTATATTCTTTCTGAATGCATCTGTACTGGAATAAGAAGTTACACAATTTAGTAAATTGAGGGAAAACAAAGGCAAATGTTTAAAAAATATTGAATTATTCACTTGGAAAATATTTGTTGTGTGAGCATCTCTGCACTACTGAAGTTCCCAGATCTATCTGAGCATATACAGTTATACATAGGTGTATAGGAGCTTTGGTTTGGTTGCTTGAGAGTCCTTGCCATGAGCTTGTTTTCTTCTTTCATAGTTTTTGACTATGTATTTTTTATACTAGTTATACAGAAAAACATTATCTGCTGCTTTTGAAGTGAATGAGAGTTTTCCTACTCATTTCAGTGGGAATAAATTGAAACCCTTAATTAAATTTTGTCACCTATATCAATCTTCATGAAAGAACTTTAGCATAGTGGTATTTTCCTCATAGACATATCCTTGTGGGATAGTAATTGAAAATGTGAATTAAATCCATTAACTATCATATAATCAGAGGGTTTTTTCTAAGACAGTCAAATTTATGATTGACTTACTTTGCTACAACAGTGACTTAAATTAACTACTGTCACTTCAGTCTGCTAATAAAAGCACATCAAGAGCATTACAAGGAATTCTGAAACAAATATACCCCTCCTCTGCTTTGCTTTTGAGAAAACCATTTTCTCCAGCCTTTTTTCTTAGCTCCATGAATACAAGTGTCTCTAGACTATATCCTAGGCCACCAGAGATGTTTCAGGTACTAAAATAAACTAAATACTCATTATTTACTCCCCCTCAAATGACTGATCTTTTCCTTGCCTTCTTTTTCCCTTGCTTCTTCTCCTTCTTCTCCTATCTCTAGTAAAAAGGTTTTTTTCTTCATTCATTTTGTCAAGGCTGCTGAACAAAGCCTTTTATCCCCACTGGGCCTCTGAAAACATGCCATGGCTGCCATCCATACTTAGAGGGACTTCCCACATACCTTCTGAACAGTGTTCAGAAGCTCAGAGCTCAGCTCTTCATGAGCTCAACAGCTCATGAGAAAGCTCAAGGGTATTAAAGTATACAGTGAAGTGGACCAATTATCCTATTTTAAGTAGTCATATTCTAATTTGCCTGGATTAGAAGAGACTAAACTCCATTCTTTAGTACATGCCCTCACCTATACTAAAATGTTTTTCATTTCTCCACTGTAATGATATGTCTCCTGCTAGGATGACATATTTTGTCCCCAAGAGCATGCAGGGGTGAAGTGCTAAGAATTGCTTAAGAAATACTTCAGATCACTGACCACAGGCAGACAGAGTACTCAAATTTCTAAACAAAAAGCAATTATAATCCCTATTAACCTGTATCCCTTCTACAGGCAAATGGACAACATCAAAGAACACAGTCCTTATTAAAAAAACACAAGCAGGGTTTCAGTTTAGGAAACAAAGCAGCAGCATCAGGACAATGACTGGGAAAGGAATATTACAGGGCTCTGTTTATCCTCTCTCAGACTCATCAAAGACTCTGAGTGTTCAGATGGCACACATTCATTGACACTGAAAGTCAAATAACAGTTTCTCCTAATTACAAGCCCTTTGAACTTTTAAGTAGTATCTCAAAGGGAAGCACTCCTGCCTCCAGCAGCTCCCACAAAAAGAAGAACATTTCGAGCCTAGCATCTCTTCAGTAGATACAGCGTGCAGCATGCCACAAAAAGAAGATATAATGCAAAGAGATGCAGGCTAAAGTAATCCTTGATTTTCATTCTCTACCTTCTCACTGGTATTGTATGGAATGGATCATATACCAAAGGCAAGAAACTCAGTACTTGCTGAATACAGTGATTATACACAAGGCTGAAATTGTATCCCTACAGAGCTAGTCCCTCAGCGTATGTGGGCACTGGTATGAAAAGCTGACCCATAGATGAAATAGAGTGTTTTCACAGTCTTCATTAGGTAGGTTCTTTGCTGACATGTAATAGAGCTCTGTACTATACTGGCTGGCTCTTAGTGCCTTCAGCCTAGTGCCACGAATGGAGATCATCTGATTCCTAAAGCTTCCAGCTTAACTTCTGCACTCTACTGGCAACCATACAGCTACACCCACTTGGGTGTCATATCAAGGCCACAGGAATCTAGTACTAAGTATGCAATTATGCATGGTTTTTATCAGGTCACTGAATTAAATCCATGGGATACAGCAGTTCATTTCATACAGAGAGAGAGAGGGACATTTTGCCTGGTACAATTATCCTCTAATTCAAATAATCCCTGTTAAAGAACTTCATTCTCTTAGCTGCCACAAAGTGAAGTTGTTCGCCTTTATAATGAAATTCAGGGCTCTGTTCCACTGTCACTTTCCTCATCAAGTAATTCTTGTCTTTCCATGTTGCTGCAGTATTATATAACCAGCCATGTGCAAAAGCTGAATGCAAACCCAGATTAAGAGTCAAGCTCAACATAGCATAACCATGTTATCTATTTGGAGAATAGTCCAAAGTCTCAGTTGACCATTACCCCTTATAAAGTAACAATGTTCAAGTGTTCAATGTTCATTTCCCCTGCCTTGAACTCTGGAGAATCACATATATACCTGTAAAATCAGGATGGGAAACTTGACAATCACTTTGTAAGAATGTGAAGAGCATTCAGAAACACCCAAGCAGGTCTCCAAAATGATGTATAGTCTCCATCTCAATGGAGACTAATTCCCTGAGGTGTAACATTTGTACATGCAACATTTGAACATACAGGACATGATGCACTGGAGAATCAAGACTATTGTTGATAAAAGATAACAGAATTACAATGAAAAAGAGAAGAATGATGGGATGGCAAAAGCAGAGAATGATGTTTTAACAGCAGAGTACAAGAGTACACACTACCTTTGTAAACTTGCTCACATTTCAGTGAAGGAATTTTTGTCTCTCCTTCATCAAGGGTGTGAATTTCTCCCAATGTGCCTGAACAGAGATTAAATGAAAACATAAATGTCAAACATCATGAGCAGCAATACTGATTACTTTCAAAAATCCCACTAGTCAAGATGCACAGAAGGCCTTCAGCTCTGTTCTGGGTTTGTAAATCACACCACAAAACCCAGTGTGGATGAGATACTTTCAGATCCAAAAATTCAGTATAGTGCTGCTCCCTGGATAATCAGTCCTACCAAGAGGCGAGACTTCAGACACAGGCACATCCTCATGCTAACACTGCTATACAATTTTTAGAACAAAAGTTAGCAATTCCATATCACAAAATATCACATCATTAATTCACCACAGGATACTTGTCTACCCCACAACAAAGCAGCAAAATTCATCTAGGCCAACAGGTCAGTAAGCTACCAGCCCAGCAATCCTCCAGCAGTTCTCAAGAGCTATCAAATTACAAGTTTCAGGATGGAGTTTTAAATATAAGGTGTTAATTTCCACAACATACATAACAGAGAGTGATGAACACAGTTCCATAAAAAGTAACTTTTCAATCTGCATCACTAAGAACAGTAACAAATGAGGTCAATGCTTCTCAAACCTCGACTGCATTTGCAAGGGCTGTATTTCCCTTTCCATGTAGGTCAAGAGGAGAAATATTCAGCACTGATCATGTCACAATAGAATTTCATAAGACTCATGAAGGAAAGCTGTGAGATTTTGTCATCAGATGAAGCAATTGTCAAAAGCATTTTAACACAGAAATAGTATATGATTGTATATGTTTTGCAACAGTATCAGTAAGAAAACAGGAGGAAGAGAAAGGATAAAGTTGGCTAAATCCACCTTTGGAGACAGTTTCCAGTTCCTGAGCAATCATCTGTTGAGATCAGGAACAGACATATTGTCCTGGTAGGCAGAAAATAATCTATTCCAAATCTATTATGAAATAACTCCTCAAGAATCTAGATGATGCATTACTGCCAAGCAGCCTGAAACTGAATTGACTCACTGAAAAGTTACTCAGGCTTACCTGTACCACTAACCACATGTCTTAGTCACTAACCACGTTTCTTATTCCAAACACTGAATGAACACTTTGAATGAACAAAGCAAAATTACTTAGAAAGCTCAAACAACTGGACCAAAGGACATAGGGAAGCACAGGGAACTATACTTTGCTATTTTAGTGAAGGGCCAAGCTCATGAAGGGATAATAACTAGTATTCAGGCCCTCCTGCTCACATGGAGTAATCTAGACAGAATGTGGCTTCTTTAACTGCAGAATGGTATTCCATGAGTTACTGATAAGAGAAGTGCTACCTCCTGATAAAGGAAGAAAAGCTTTGCTTATAAACTTCCCTCTAGGGGAGGGTTTTAACTGCCCTTGAAATGAAGAATGACAGAAACTTTCAGGAAAATGTTCTTCACTGAAAGGGCTGCCAAGCATTGGAACACACTGTCCAGGGAAATGGCAGATTCACCATCCCTGGAGATATTTAAAAGACATGTAGATATGCCATTTAAGGACATGGTTTACTGATGGGTGTGGTAATGCTAGGTTAATGGTTGGACTCAATGATCTTAAAGGTCTTTTCCAGCTTAAATAATTATATTATTCTAGATATCTGTTAACACCAGGATTTTGACAAGGACCTAAAATCAAAGGCATGCATAGAGTCGTTCATGAAAAGGTCATAGAAAGGATCAAGGAAATGATTAAGACAATCTATTCTACAAGTCCAATTATTTCTCTTTTATATCCTATAGTATTTTTCATTATCACAGACATTTTACTAAATGATCAAGATAACAAGTTAACTGCTGCAACAGAGAAAAGGTGACTGACACAGTAAGTTTGTTCAGTGCTCATCCAGACACATCATTCACAGGGAGGGACTAGATGCAAGTGTCCAGGTGATTACAGAAGAGGAAAGGAACAAGGTACTAATACACTGGAGATTTAAAATGGGTCACTGAACTGGAAGAATGAATAGATTCATTCTTTTGTAAGTAATTAGAAGAATCATAGAGATTGCAGGAGCTGTTGATCATAGAGATTTACAGGATTTTTCTAGAAACTATAGCAATTAAGAACACAGTTCTTGGTGTCCTTCAGAGAAAGGGCACACACCCACACAGGTGCACACACACACTTGCACATAAGAGAGGAATCCAGATGAGATAAGAAATCTAGTAAGTGATCAAGTGAGCTAACCTGTGAATTTCACATTGACCTAACAAGTAGGAAGCACACACAAACTATGTCATAACATTGAAGATAATTGCTGAAGGAAAAAGAGGTTAATTCTGGAAGGCAAGAAAAAAAAAAAAGAAATTCAGCTTGCAAGAGGCATCAGTGTTAGCAAGAAATTAATCTGTAAGCAGATTAGTAGTAAGAGGAAGTGCTGAGAGTCTCTCGATGGGAAGGAAAGTGACAGGTAGTATTCAGTATCTGTCTGATACTGAATAGTATCAAAATAGTAATATCTGTCTGATACTGCATAGATTTTTATCAGTAGGATAAAGACTATTTTTCTGAGGTTTTTTGCATCAATTTGTACTGGAATAGCCTGTTGTGAGCAAGGGACTAGTATTGTGCAAACCAAGAAGGAAGATCTTATCCTCTAACAGATAAGATACAAATCACAGTGTACATAAAGCTAAATGTTTTAAAACCAATTAAACCTGAAGAATGTATTAAAGAATTGATTGAGATCCCATTAAATCTACCTGAGAATTCATGGAGGATGAGGGAAATTCTAGTAGATTAGAAAGAGCAAGTGTGATGCTCATCTTTAACCAGAGGGATATTTGGCTGAAAAGGGAAGAGAAACTGGTGAACAATGGACCACTCACCTTAATGTAAGCTCTTTAAAAAAAATAAAACTGCTTTAAGCATCAGAAAATATAACCTGAAAGCTGCTAAAATAGTTTTATCAACAGTACATTGCATTAAGATAGTCTAATTTCTTTCCAAAGTAGATCAACATAGGCTAGGAAAGAAGTTGAGAAGGTCATATATTTTGTTTTTATTAAGACATTGCACCATCTGTCACAATATTCTAACAAGCAGTTAAACTTGTTCTAGAAGAAGTCACTCAGCCAGAGTTACAAAACTAGTTGTAAACCGTGTCAGGGAAGAGTTATCAGTGGTTCACTGACAGTATGGAAAGATATGTTAAGTTGGGTCTATAGTGTGTTGTCCCATTTTCAGCTGGAGTAGTTATTTTTCTTCCTAGCAGCTGGTACAGTGCTGTGTTTTGGTTTACACTGAAAACAGTGTTGATAACACAGCGTTGTTTTGGTTATTGCTGAGCAGTACTTGCACAGTGTCAATGCCTCTTTGCTTCTCACCCTGCCCTGCCAGCCAGAGGGCTGGGATTGTGCAAGAAAATGGGAGGAAACTTGGTCAGGACAGATTACCTGAACTAGCCAAAGGGATAATGCATATCATGGAATGTCATGCCTAGTATATAAACTGGAGCGAGTTGGCCAGGAGGAATAGATGGTTGCTTGGGCATCAGTCAACATATGGTGATCAGTTGCATTGGGCATCACTAGGTCTTGTTTTTTTTTCATTAGGTTTTATTTTTCTCTCTTTCTCTCTATTTCTTTTAATTACTATTAGTACTGGTGGTGTTGTTATTACATATTATTATAACATTATTGTTGTTATTATTATATTTTAGTATATTTTGGTAGTTAGTAAGCTGCTCTTACTTTAACTCATGAGTATTACTTTTTCTTTTTTTTTCCCCCCTATTCTTATCTCCATCCCACTCAGCCATTGTGATATTGTGTGGCTTCTTGGTATTTAGTTGCTAGCTAAGGTTAAACCATGACAAGTGTCCAATTCTGGTTCAGATTCATTGGTGCTCTGAATGATGGAATTAACTGTGCTTGTAAAGTATGCAAGTACTTTAGAGAACAAGATTAGCATTTCAAAATAATCTTGACGTAATGAATGAAAGGTCTGAAAGACCAGATTCAAATTCAATAGCAACACAGGTTATTCTCTCAAATCAAGAAAAATTTGCTATAAAAACAAAGGACTGAAAACAGCCATAGAACAATATACTTTTCTGAAACATGATAGATCTTGCACTTGCATCTGAAACATCTGATTTTTTCTTCCTCTAGTGAGTGAGGCACAAGAGAAACAGTGCATCCTGCTGAGAGCAAGGATCTAACAGCTAGATTTGATCATGCCCCATGACTTTTTACATTCTTTCTTGTACTTTCCAACCACAGAGCCACTGTTTTAAATGGCTTCAAAGTTGGTTTATGTTGCTTTTAGCCAAATGTTTCTTCAAGGTGTTTGACACTTCAGAAATGTAGGACAGCTGTTTTATCAAGTTGCCGGTAAATTACAACAGACTGGATGTGTCTGCCAGAGGCATCCTGTCCTGTGAGAGGCTGTTGAGAAAGAATTAAGCATGCTTGGCTGCCTCATTGAGACATTTGGTGGAGGAGGAGGTGAGAGAAGTCCTTTACCAAGAAAGACTCTAGAACACTGACTGAGTCACCTTGGACTCAGGACCCCATGAACAGCAAAGACTGGGGAGGAGCCTTGATGCCAGTCCTAAAATGTCGTTGTCTTGAAGTTCATAAAACATGTGAGCTGTATGGAACAGGCCAGGAAAAGCATCAGTGTATAAAAGCATATTCTGATAATCCATGCCCTTTTCAGTCATGTGCATTGAAGCATTTGAATGTGCTTTTAACGTTTTTGGGTAACAAACACAAAAAACAGATGTTAGACTGTGTTAATTTTTGTCACTGGCGTCTAGCCCCCTGGCAAGATTAAAACAACCGTTGGCATCTCTGGAGCAGCTGGGCAGCAAAGCTGCTTCCTTTACTTAAACAATACCATTATGAATAACCTTTGAGCCTAAGATTGTGTTGCTTTGTAATCCATGCTTTGGCAATCTTCTCTTCCACTGCCCCTCTTCAAATACAGTATTCCTAAGTCCTTTCAAAGTCTAGCATGTATCTTTATTACACCATAAACTTTGATGAAAACGACATGTAAAATCCATGACATCTATGACACCCGTTTAACTTCCACTGCAGAAGGAAGGACATTTTCAGGGCTACCTTTGCAATTTAACTTCTTAGTGTGTTTTTTAATTCAAGCTTCACCAGTAAAGCAAGATAAACAAGACTGACTTCAGCACTACGTCACACATTTCACCTGGATGTCCAACATAAGTATATAAATTTACACAAAATGTTGAATACTTCTGACATTAGACATATGATTTAAAAGTGAAAATGGTAGTCATTAGCAAAAAGTCATTTGAAGTATGAGCACTATTAATTCCAGCATTGACAGATATAATAAGAAATATTATTTCTTATAGACTGCAGTTATTTTTCTAGGAGCTATATGTGATGTCTTCTGGAGAAAAAAATGGGGGGAAAAAAAGAAACATAGAAATAATCTACCTATCAGTCAAATGTGCATCATTAGGATTGTGTCATTGAGATAATAAAAAGTAGAAATACTATACATTTGGTTAGACTTCAGTTGTAATTTTCCTCTGTTTTAGTTAATTATCATTAGGAAACTAAAAATTCATCCAAAAAAACCAATCTGCCACTTATCATTTCTACAATCTATACTCTTTAAGTTGTAAGATCACACAATAAAATACTAGGCAGTGCTATATAATGTAAATCTATGGGTGGGTGTTCCAGCAATAAAATGGGAGATATAGTTAGTAACTAGAAAAGAGAATCATGATTCAAGGGCAAAAGCTAAATGGAATAGTATTTCAACATTTCTTGAGCATTCTAATGGTCCTTACCATTATGTTCATAGAAAGAAAGACCATGTTTGTTCAAACATTACCTCTTAAAAGTGTTTTTCTGTGAAGCTGAGAAAAAAATGACACCTTTCAACTAAATGACCCCTTATGTAGCCAGCACCGAGGCCATTTTATTCTCCCCATCAAATAAAAAGCTGAATGAAATAAAAAGTTTAAAAGAATCTTAAATTAATTCAACTTCCTATTACACAGATCAGACCAGTAGGATACCTGTAACATATTAAAAGCAATTTTATACAACTTAGAATCTAAACACCTAGTGCCTCTAGGACATATGGGTTTGCTGCCACAAAGTCCAACAGAAAGCTTTTACTAATGGAAAAAGTCTCATAAAAATAAGAAGGTGATCACAACTATAAGATGCTGTGATCAAACACTAATACCTGGATCTGTTCTCTGACATGAGTGCACTAGTACCAAACCCTCCCAGTCTTCAAAACACGTCGTTTTGACCAAATTTCTTTTCAGAAATGAGCTTTGGCTCATGCTAACTCCCAAATCATACTTGTGTGTGGGACACTGCCAGTTGTCCTAAGACAAAACTATGCTCATGGGGACTGTAACAGTTCAGAATTGCAGAGAAGTGAGTTCCGGTGCCCACAACGTTCATGCACGTTATTTGACTTACTTGTTTAGACAGAGGAGAGGACAGAGGAGATCTAAACAGCCTCTTGATTTGTACTATGCTAACTCATTAAATGAGAAAGTGACTGCTCTGTGCTACTATTTCACCAAGACTGCACAATGCAATGGTGAAAAATTGTCCTCATTTCAATTGTATCTCAGCAATAATCAGCCACTTCAGTCATGCTAGCTTAGGCATTTAGTTGGACTGCTCTCTCTGCAATCAGTCAACTAAGAGAAAATAAATTTTTTCCTCTCAAATCTTGTTTTCAGTGGGATAAAATGATCTCTGAAGTAACTGCATTTGCCTGCTTATCTTTGCCTCCATTGACTACAGAAAGAGCCAAAATGGTATCATAGTTAAGGAAGGAAAAAAGTAGGTGAAATGAATTCTACAATTGCCACCTAAGATTTCTTTAGCTTCTAAAGGCTTGATGAATATATTAACTATGGGAAATGTGGTTGCATGGAAAATTCCACTGAAAGTTTAATTTGATGCATCTTCTTGAAAGAAAGAGGCCTGTTACTAAAGGGACAGAACAAGTCACTGCTAGAATTAAGAATTTCCTGGGTTTTAGTCTTTGTTCAGTAAAATGGATCTTGCAAGCAGAGTCAATCTATGTTGAGAAGAACTAGATATTTTAAAGAGAGAATGGTATGGTAAAACAGTTCTTAAAAAGACATTTTCAGGGAATACATTCAATGTAGCCTCCTGAGTAATCTGTGAAATATCTGTCTGTACTACTCCCAAGGTTTTCAGGCAGCATTATGCTTTGGAATGAACTTGAAGTAAAATTGTCCTGATATGAGGATATGCTGTAACTAACTTTCAAATTTCACTGGACATATGTAGAATGGAGAATAACTGCTGAACCAAAACTGAATATTCTTTTAATAAATACAGAAGTAGTATGCTAGATTTATCATATATCTGTATATGCTGTTTATGTATCTTTGGGAATCATAGACAAAATTCTGCAGGATATATTTTTAGATTACTGCATGATTTCATGTGACTTGAATCTAAATTTAATACAAAATTAAAATGAGTAACTACATTATTTCAAGCCCTTCAAAGGCTACAGACCACTCCAATAGAAAATTCAATATCAAACCAAAGAACTTGACTTTCAGTGGCTGGAAATGTAAAAATACATCTTTACCTCACAAAAGAGGTGATTAACTAGTTGCAAAAACAATGTGTCACTCGGGCACAGAAGAGACAGCTATCTAATGAAGAGAGAGCTGTCATTGTCTTCATCATTCCTACAGTTATACATTTTAGTTTAGGATACTCTCATTAAAATTAGATGATTCAAGGGCAACTTAAGTAATTTATTTGCAGTCCCTCTTTCTTCTGGGTTGAATGTGGATCTATAGAAAGATGCACAAGTCCCATGTTTGCCATGAATCTGTGCAGTCAAAACTCATGCATTAATAGCAGCCAGTGTTTTATTCCTAAGTCTATTAAGCTTTTAGCTATAGTTCTACTTTTCAGGACATGAGACTGTAAACCAAAGGAAAAGTATGACTCATAGATAGATTCTTCTGTTGTTTTCAAGAAGTCACCATTAGTTCATTTTCTCATACTCCTGTAAATGGCAGACAATAACAAAAAACCCTAGACTAGTAGTTTGTCTCTGGCAAAACCATTTTTTTTTTCCAGACTATGTCCAGGACTTGTCATGAAAGCTCAAGAAGTGGTGAGTCTGTGTCAAATCTGTCAGTTGGACTCACAGGTTATTACACAAACAGTACTAAACATTTGTGCCTGTATTTGTGTGGCTTTAACTTCCTTCTATTATTTCTCATTACACACACTTTCCTCCATTGCATCAGAGAGAGCTACTGTACTAGCTGAACTATGATTAATGACAGAACTGGAATTAAATTGTCAAATAATTCTATAGAGACAATATATGGTAGAGGCTTCCGGGACACACTGGCTTAATCTTGGTATAAACCAAAGCCTTAAAAGAAAAATATGTTATCACTTCTTCTGATCTATGTGATCTATTAGTCCATATTCAGGCATGCATCCTGTTCCCATGCATATTCAGGCATGCATCTCTCTTCCCATCCAATGTCTACTAGCTAACTGTATCCACCTTCAGGTAGGCTGCATTGAGTCTTTTTTAAGCCACAATACATTCAGTTATTACTAAGTGCTGAGAAATGCCAGCTCATAATAAGCCAAGATGAAATATTTAAATATCCACTATTTTTGTCAGTTCTGAAAATGATGAAATCTTCCCAGTTGCATTATATATGCAGTTCCATGCCTCTGCTTCAACATTGCAAATCTACGAGTAACTGTTATTAACCATTTTGCTATATTAAAGGTTATGTAGTCAGAAGTCTGTGGAGGACTTTGTTTGACTGTAAATAGCAAATTTTCCTCACCAGTTTTCACTGTGAATCACTCTTCTGTTCTCCACTGGTTCTGTCAGCATAACATCCCTTGAAAACCCACTGGAGGTATCCTACTCAAAAAAAAATACATAGCATGCATCAGAAATGTACATTATTGTCTTGTGAGAAGGATTTTCCTCAAATACTTTCTCCATATATTATTTTTTTCTACTCATTTGCCATGAAGGGAATTCAGGAATCAACAAGGAGAGAAGAAAGGAGACCATTAAAATCACTGGCAGGAATGGCAAGGAAAATAAGTGTAGTAAAATAAAAATGCAAATTAAACAATGTCCAGTCAGTATATGCATTTGTGCCCACATGCTCACGTATGTGAACACACACAAAGCTGTGTCTGTACATTCATTGACTAGTGTGTAAAAATTCAAAGAGACAGATAATTCAGTATTTTGACTGTAAATTAATTTACAACAGTCACTTTTCTTGTGACAGTCAACTGCTAGGTATATGTATGATCTGCCTATGTGAAGAGGTGATAACACGGCACAGAGATATGTAAAGATGTTTAAACAAGTCCTGGAAATAGTAATTCAGATACTGACAGTAGAACAGATCATCCATCTAACATCCCTCAAAAGGAAATTAGCCCATGTGTGTCTGGTCATGACAATATTCATGATACAGTTCTGGCATGCATGCTTCAGAAAGATGAATGAGTTCATCACCAATGTGCATCTAGAAGACAGGGCAATAATATGAGAAATGTAGCTAAAGCAGAGAAAAAATAACCTTAGTGACTCAAAGTCTCACAGAATTCCTCCAGCCTAGCACACTGCAAGGTTCCAAATTTCAAGTCCAGTTGATGAATAAGATTTTTTTTCTGCTTTTAAAAAGACTATGTGTTTTATTCTTGTCGGATGTTGTGTGCTGCTGCCATCAAACATAGAATATAATAGAAATGTAGAAGGTGTCAAGCCCAGTGTGTGTTTCCAATTAAGATTCTTCATTTTCTGCTCATATGTTAGAATATAACCTTATTAGCTCTCCAAGTTATCAGAGCTCAGCTTCTGTGACTTCTTATCTTATTCAACAACTATTGTCTGGCTTTGTGTATTTGGAAAGAACTATATCCCTCAAAGATCAGGGATTATTTATTTATTTTTTTAAATCTATCGATAGCATAGAAAATCTAGTATGGGTCAGGAGAAACACTTCCAGCCTGTTTTCTGTCCTTGAGTCTCTCATCCCTGCTCATGCATTATAATAAGAAACAGCACAGCTCAAACTGCAACTTATGGTGCAGGTAGATGTCTGTTTCTCAGATACAATAATTTTACATAATAAAATTTACTCCAGTAGAATTATCTGCAATTTCTTAAGGCTTAACACAATAAGAAAATTTATTTCTTTCCAACTAGGGTTGCTCAGTGATGTTATCAAACAAGGAGAAGCAAGAAAGTCCTATCTTAAGAACTACTGTCCTTTGTCAGCTAGAAAAGAACAGTGCAATATTTACGGAAAGCAAACAAGATGGAATCAGAGTGAAAGCAACTGACATTAAAGGTGATAGATGAAATGTCAGATTAAGTCTGAGCTTTGAAAATGTATTATATGTCATACAATACTCCAATATGTCTGTCAGGTAAATTATATACAGTTATCAGAAGAAATCTTTTGGGGTATGTTTTACTTTAGGTTTTCATTTCAAGTAGTGGTCACTCATATTCAGACTGTCATAAAAATTCTTTTTAAAGCACTTCTAGATCCTATAAATGCAGCAGCTGCCTCTCCCCACCTTCTCCAAAGACATGCACATACATATTATGTAGTCTTTTTCAATGTCTTTTTCTGCAAAAGCAACTTGAAAGAATAGCTGGAGAGGTGTGGAAAACAGGAGCAGGTTCTCCAGCTGAGAAAAGGAATGTTTTTAGAACTGAGCTGCATACGCAAAGACTTAGCCTGGAGGTGGGTGTTAACGTAACTTTTTAAAAAGTGACAGTAAAAATGCAGTGCCCATAAATGGTGGGCCAGATGGATTTCTCTCTGCTTTCATGGGTTATATCTCAAATACTGCAATGCACATGTATTTGGTGTATGACGTAGTTTTCCCTCTCCCAGTCACTGTACTCAAGTCTTTCAGTGTTGAAAATGCCATAGATAGACTGGGAGTTTTCCAGGCATTGAGATGACAAGTTTATGCTTTATTGACAGAAGTGTCTGTTATCTCTACTTTTGCCCTTATGTTTACCCTAGACAGCCTGCAATGCACTTGCCCAGGCTGAATCATAACATCAGTGTGAACATGCCCATGTCAAACAGACCCGAGAAGGCTATGTGCTTTGGACTCATGCAGAGCATTCACTGTACCAAATGAAAGGCAGGAGAACTTATCTTACCAAGAGGTTAAACCCTATACTCTCTGGATACCTTTTCTAATGAATCAAAGGAGACAGATACCTCTGGAGGATGATTTCCCATGCCATCTTTAGAAGCTAGCAAAGCAGTGCCTTTTCTTCCCAATTGCCTGTAGTGACAGATAAGATGAACCACAGAAACAGATGCTTCACTTGCAAAAGAATCCAAAATATGAGAAAGGTGAAAAAAACAAAACAAAAAAAACCACAAAAACCCAAACCCATTAGCCTATATATTATGATACGTATTTCTGGAATTATTAATGTTAATTTATTTCAATGCAGTGTATGATGTTTTCACCTTTGCCTTTCCAAATTTTTTTCAAAAATAATCCTTACTCCTGCAGATAGCTTTGCAGAGTTGTGTGGGATTGCAGTGATGCAGAATGTACTCCTCTAGAACTTTCTAGCCTGAGTTGCACTCCCAACACCCACAGACTTGCACTACAAAAGTCAAGGCTCAAAAGTCTCAATGTAACTTTTCAAAGTGGGATAACTAAACCTATATCACTTGCATGCTTTTATATATTAAACTGTGTTTAGCTTAAGTCTAAGTCTCTTTCTTTACAAATCCTTTCTAGTAAGGTTACTGTAACAAGCAGAAAGGCTGAAGGCGCAGGTAATCTTTGTAGTTACTGTGGGAGGGAACAAACAGAAGCAAAACAAAAGAAGCCACAGATTTCTGTGTAACCATGAAGGGGAAAAAAATAAAGCCCCTTTTACTGTACTTTAGAGAGGTTCGTCACATCATGTTTCAATAACAGGAATGTTCTCAAGAAAAAAAACCAGGAACGTACAAGGTTCTGCCTTCAGACTCCTGCTGAGCAGTAATGGAAGTATAACTAATTAAGGGCCTGATCAAAGGCCCATTGAAGCCAAGTGAAAGCCTCCCACTGATTTCAACAGGCCTTGGATCACTTTTAAGTGTATGGAGTGTAACTATGACTGCATTAAAAACATGATGAGCCAATGCTTGCTTTCAGTCCAGGCTGATTTTGTTATGATGTGTCACACCAAACCTGGCTTAAAGTTTTGCAGGAGCATCACAGAGTGAAAGGTTACTACTCCAAAATGGAGAGCTTGACCAAAGCTATCCTTGATCTGAGAAGGGTAAACAGACAAAACTGGTAGAGAGATGTCTTGGGGAAAGCTGTGGTGAGCAAAGCTTACTGCAGCTCCTGCCAGTGGGTAGATTAAAGAGAAGGTATGAGTATCTCTGCAAGAATTTCCTTATACTCAACAGCGGTGAGACCATATCTGGAGTATGGTATCTAGTCCCGGTGTCCTCAGTACAAAAGATATATGGCCATGAAGATGGTTAAGGGACTGGAGCATCTGTTCTGTGAGGAAAGGCTAGGAAAGCTGTGTCTGTTTAGCCTAGAGAAGCAAAGGCTTGCAATGGCAGCTTATCAATGTATATAAACGTTCAAAGAGGATCGAACCAGGCTATTTTCATTTTCATTTTGGGTGACAGGGAGCCACCCAAAATGCAGGATGCTTTGTCTGTATATCAGGAAACACATTTTTACTGTGAGAGTGACTGAGAACTGGCACAGGTTACCCATAGAGGCTGTGGAGTCTTCTGTCCTTGGAGAAATTCAAAAGCCATGTGGATATCATTCTATGATTCTATGATTCTATGATTCTATGATTCTATGATTCTATGATTCTATGATTCTATGATTCTATGATTCTATGATTCTATGATTCTATGACGTAGGCCTGGTTCTGTTTAGGCAGGGTGTTGAACCAAATAATGTCCAGAGATGCCTTCCAGCCTCAACGATTCTGTGATTCTGTTATTCTGTGGATTTTTTCCCATGTCCTCAGGCATACCTGTTTCAACTCAGCATCCTGAATTTCCAGAGCTCTGGCCTAGACCAAGTTGCAAGACAATAGTGATTTTTAAATTCTCAGTAAACTGTTGTGTACTTTTCATGTGCATAAAGCCAGTCCTGTAGTCACTGATGACAGTGATCTTTCTATCACACTGTTTAGGTATCCATTACTTGTTGATTTGTAAGGACTGAAAACTAATGACTTTATAAGGGAATGGCACTTCTTTTATGATTTCCTTTAAGTCAGAGTCCTAACTAGTTTGGCACCAAACTATTTGTATACAATGAAAACTCTGTGATGGCACTATATATTAGTCTTCAGATTCCATAAGTGCTTTTTTTGTTTGTTTTTCTGTTCATTCTTTGGCCATTTAGAGTACATTTTCTTAGTTCTTAGGGTACGATAATTCTCTCCAGTTTCCTAGTATGGGCAGACCTACAGCACAGTCTTCCTGTGTCAGTTCCTGAAGTCAGTCTCTAAAGGCTATGACACAGCTGACTATAAAAGTTGACATGTCACTACGATATGAAAAAAAAAGACTAGTTTGAAAGACTATTTACAGTCCACATAGGAGTGAAGAGAACCAAAACTTTGATTTCCAGTGCTCTATGGTGTAGTACTTTTTTGGGTTTTTTTACATCTTGTTAAAACTGTAAGATCAAACTCTCTGGGGGGCTTTCTTACATGCCTGGCTTCAGAACAGCCACACATTTTCCCTATCCAAAACATTAATAAATAAAAGCGTATCCATGGAATATCTGTTTATTCCCTTGTACTCTGAGTCTGATTAGACTTAGAGAAGAAACATAATGTAATATGTTAACATCCAGAGGAAAAAAAAATAAAATAATCATCCCTAAATTAAAAAAAACCACAAACAAACAAACACCACAGTTCATTCTGGTCTTAACTGTTGAATCAGTTAGAAAATTGTCACATGAGAAACTATGCAGGTTGAAAACAATGTATGTTCTTTCCATTATTTTGTAATTCCAATCTATAAAATACATGTTCTTTTCCCTAAAAAATGAGGTTAGGAGACAGAACAAGAATTTGTCAAAATTATTTATCAAGTCAGACCTGTTATTACATGAGTAAGTTTAAAGTTATGGACTTTGCCAACTTTTAACACCAACTTCAGCCTATTAGAAGAAGAAGATTAAATTAGTAGGCTGTGGTGCAATGGTGAATATTTTAAACATCTGAGATACTGGGACTCCACATCTCAGACAAGCTAGATATAAACCTCTGTTCTCTACTTCTAATAGAAATAAACATATATGCTCAGTTCCATATAGTTTACAAAAACACAAAGAAAAAAAATCTGATTTCCCAGAGACCAATAAAAAAAGAATAGAACCAGGAGTTAATCCCATAATCACAAAATTGTTTAGGTTGGAAAAGACCTTTAAGATCTCTGAGCCCAGTCATTAACCCAGCACTGTCAAATCCACCAAATCTGTATCCTTTAATTTTCTGTTCTTTAATCCATCAATTGGTGAATGAATGATGGGTATGAAGCCAAAACCTGTCTTATAAACACGTAGTATGTGCAGAAAAATAGATATGACCAACAATAGCCAATCTTTACAGGATGGTTTCTAGCTACAGAAAGTATCTGATATCAGAATATCACTCATTTTATGAATATCTCCTCCAGGTTAATTTGTAGCATTTCCTTAAATCTATTCAGATTAACTCCCTATCCTGTTTTACATATGCTTTCCTTTTAATCAAAAACCTATTGATAAGTAATTCTGATAATAAATTCTTTTTTCTTGAAAACAAAGTAAACATTGGGGAAAAAAGATGCAAGGTCAAAACAAGGCAGAGAAAGTAAAAAATCTTCAAAAAATCAACAAAAAAACCCAGTATAAGTCCCTAGAATAAAAAGGAATATATTTTTCCGCCTTGTAGACAAGAAGTAGTTTCTGTTTTGAGGTGATGTATAATGTTGACCAAAGAGAAATATGCATCTCACTTGGGAAAGTGATTTACAGTCATAGGGTTAAAAAAATCTGCACATAAAGCACGCTTAAACATAATGTCACAATTACTGTTACTTTTATCACCAACAAAATCCAACCATGTCTAATAATGAGTGAATCCGTTATCTCATTGCTCTGCATGAGGTGACAATCCAGTCTTGATATTATTAAGTAGGCATTCATGTCACACAAATGACAAATAGATAGATAGACAGTCAATCCAAACCTCTCTTGAGCTTAGCTTCCATGGGAAAGTAAAAAAGAACCATAGCAAAAAAGGAAGAGGTGATAACAAGAAAAGATGCATTTTTAAGATGTTGGTTCCACAGTAAGACACAGAGCATTCTTCAGAGCAACATGGAAATTCCTGCCTTCAGAGACATGAGAACTTTAAAAAAAATGTTTGTAAAGCACCTAGAGTTCAAAAAAAAAAAAAAAAACCCCACATAGGTTTATTTACAAAAGAGTTCTACCAGAATCGAAGACAGGAAAACTGCAAAGAAGTAATTTCTCAGATTCTCTTCAGATATTTGTGCAATTTATTGGTTTAAAACAAACTCAAACAAACTTCTCTAGACGAGTTTCAGCACAACACTTCTGATTGCATCCAAAAAGATAAAAGAAACAGTATCTTTCATACCATTGTTTTCTGGTTTTCTGAGTCGAAGACTAATATACATTTTTTTGAGATAGAAAAAATGTCTCAATGCAATTGTCTTCAGAATAGAGTTCATAAAATCCCGAAGATCTGGGAAAGAGAAGGTCTCTATTTTATTAAAATTGAATGATTTGTCCGTAATCCACATCAGTCCATTTATTTTTAGACATAATTAAACACTTTAGGATACTCATGGAAAAGCTGTATACATTGGTTTCTATTCTAGCCAGTTCAGATATTTGGCTCACAGCCTAAAGAGGTTATTTCTGGACAAAAATAAGATGGATATTTCAAAGGTCTATTTTACTTGTAAAATCTTTTCTTAGTAGGAAGTATTGCTGACATTTGCTATTTTTAAATTTTAATTTGTCCAACTTGAAAAAAATCGATGTTTTAACATAATTACTGTTCAACAAGCAAGAATAATACAGGACATGCTGTTGGGAAATTGATGAGAAATCATAAACACTGGAATTCAGGTTACAATTTTGCTAATACACAAGCATAATAGTCAACAACTTTTACTGAGACTGTATCATCATTTGTATTAGCTATTTCTATACTGATTAGAGATGTGAAAACTTGTTGAAGGAGTTTTCCTAACAGGATATCGTGAGACAGACATATCCCCTCTAACAAGAACACAATTCTATAATATAATACCTCATTTCACTTGGGACAAATGAGTTTGTCACAGAGATGATACCTCTTACTACAACTCCAGAAGCTATTTTCCATTGAAATAGGAAAGTAATCTCACAGCAGTAAAGATATCCTCAAGTAAATATAGCCATTAGAATAAAATAAGTAACAATGCAGTGCAACAATATCCTAAAAAAAAATCTCAAAATGTATTTCACACCCATTTTTCAACACTTGATGTTACTTGCAGAATAGATTACAGATCACATCTTGAAGAATTACTGTTTCTAGAACTAACAAGAGTAGTAGTACAACTCTTGCTTGATATTCACAGATTATCATTTGGAGTAATTTAATGCACGTATCTTTTTTCAAGAAAGAAAAAAAAAGACGAACAAAACAAAAAAGCAGAAACAAGTTTTTAAGGTGTTTAGGTGCCAAAATAAGTAAATGTGTCCCACAAAGTACTTTCACAGCTAGCTGGACACCTACTCCCATTCATTTCTCAGCGTCAGTACCTTCCTATATGAAATTTCCATCAGACTTCTTATGTGCTCCAGACAAATCAATGATTTCTGTAATTAGACGCAGCACTTCCCAGGCTAGCCAGGGTTGAAAGAACAGTGAAAAGAGACCACAGAAGGTAAGAGAGGGTGCCTTTCCTAATCAGCGCAGTCCACAAGATGAAACCAAAGTAATACCCTTCTGAGTAACCCTGAAGCAGTTAAATCCTTCACAATGACTGGCAGACAGATGAATGAATTCCCTGCAGGGAGCTCAGCAATTTAATCTGGGGTACTCCTAAAAGGAGATTGTGTATCTTCATGGGTTACAGTCTATTTGAAGAAAATGATAAATGGCAAGAGGGGTACAAAATCTCCCCTGTCTCACCTCCTCCTTTCAATTTCCACTCCTGATAGACTGTACACATATTAACAGCTTTCTATGTCTTTCAAGGGTATGTATTTCTGGCAAGGACATATACTTTTCCATCAAGGTTTACAGAACATTTTGTTCTGCACCATGCATACACATGCTGCTGGATTCTATTCCTATTATATATTCAAACACCACACATAAGATTTCCATCACACAATCTGTCTTGAGCTATCTGAATGAGCAGAAAAAGTCCAAATTGTGATGTAAAAAAAAATAATTCATTCTTTACTAATTCTTTCTCAGAACCAACTGGTCCTTCTTTACTGATGGGCATACCACAGGAGAAAAACACTAAGATATCTGTTGCCCACCTCACCTCATTCATTCTTTCATCCATCTACACTTGCTCTTAATCATTTCATGGAAGCTTGTCATTTCAGGAACATCCATCCATAATGGAAGCATGAGGACTATCAATATGAGTCCTCATGCCCTTCTCCGTTATGCCACCACAAACCAAATTCAGTGGCATTTAACCATCTGTCTAAACAGGTGTGCAATTGCTTTCCTGACTAGAGAGGTTTTGTAGTATTACTATCTTAATCCAAGATGAAGGCTGGCAAGCAGATGAATAGACTTCATCAAGAATTCTAAACCACCAATAATTTTCAGCTTAGCCAAAAATACTACAGCATTAAGTGCACTTTGTAGAGTCAGCA
Source organism: Urocolius indicus (assembly GCA_013401255.1). Classification (NCBI taxonomy): domain Eukaryota; kingdom Metazoa; phylum Chordata; class Aves; order Coliiformes; family Coliidae; genus Urocolius; species Urocolius indicus. The sequence goes on along the minus strand of WBNH01003355.1, from coordinate 266,221 downwards.
GCAGGTTATCTCAGGAGGTAGTTGAACAAAAGAACTCAATACTATTGCAGAAGAAGGGAGAAAACAGTGTTAAACTAATTTCTAAAAGGGATTAAATAATGCATATTTACATTAAACTTGTAGCCTAATTCTACTACTGAACAATTTTACTTGGGTATGGATAAAATGAAAAAGTATTTTTAAGAGTGATGTAAAATCTAAGAGACACCCATTTAAAAGAAGCTAAAATGATGATCCATTCTAGTCAGTAGACTTGCACAGTGAGTTATTCTGAGTCCTATTGCATCCAGAGTAAGAAGAACACAACTTTGTATTCTTCTCAGAAGACAGAGGGGTGTAGTAAAATGAGAAATACAAAAAGCTGCACAGCAACAGAAGGTTGATCAAGCAAGGCTCTGTGTAACAGATTTAAACTCTGCTTGTTCCTTGATGAAAATTATTGTCTCTTACCTAGAAACTTTTTACTTAACTGAAAACACCAAAGACAACAAGTACTCTAGAGCTAAGATTGTGCCATGGGGTTAAACTGTTGTGGCTTACCAAGACTTTTGCGTAAACTACAGAAGTTTAATGAATTACAGAACTGTAACTGTTTGAGCCCCAGAAAATGGATATTCTGTACCATCTGTGGGTAACTCTTTGAGTGATAGAAGGCACAAATTCCTGTAGAACTGTCCCATGCAAATTCTCCATTGCCTAGCAGTAAGTTCAGTCCAAGCAATGGCTCCTGATGCCAATTTAAAGAAAAAATCCTGTAAATTAATGTGTTTGAAACCTCTAACCACTCTGACAAATGTGTTTAAAACTATTGAATAAGCTGATACTCCTCACGTAGTGTATCTTAGACAAATATTTTTCAAGACCTAAGCACATTACAGCTATGTCAGCACAGCACTATGTCCACGATAATAAACTCTGCTTCTCAGCGAGCTGAATTACACCTCTAGGATATCTTGCGATGCTGACACAGCTGTTCTGTCTCTGATCTGCAAAATGGGACTCTGCTCTACCATGTAACCTTTCCCTCTTTGCACAATTTACATGCGTTCCTCTGGCCTTTCCATGCCTCTGAGCCTCTTCCAACATATCTGCTTCTGCATCATATTTCCTCTCCCCTATCTGGCATTATCATCCTATTATCCCTCTCTCCTCTGCTCATTCAGCGTAAGCTGGTTCTGCTGAAGGCAGGTAACTTCCTCAGGGCTAAACACAGAAAGACAAATTCTGATGTTTCTTCCCTCAGAATGCAGTCTTGCTAATCTCTTAGTAGTAAAGTACCACTCAATATGGCTATGCTTGGTAGAACAAGCCCTGAAGACAAGCTCGAGGTTTTGGCTAAATCACTAAAATCAGAAGCAGCAAGAAGGAAAGGGATAGACAATGAAAATCTGTACATTTCAAATACAACAGATTCTATAGATAAGAGATCTTCAGATTCAGAGAACACAAAAAAAAAATCAGGTTTAAATCAAAATTCATTTTAAAAAAATATACACGCAAAACAGAGAGTTGTCTTTGGCCACACATCTTCTAAGAAAGAAGCCAGAAGGGAGACAGGTTCGGAATAGGTCAATAGTTTCTGACTTTTTTCAATTTCTCTGATGTAACTTGGATTCCTATCATGACTTTCACTAATGAACGTACTGTGCGTAACTCCTGGAGTAAAAAACACTCTGTATTGTGCTGGGAAGAATGAAGACAGAATTTTAAATCATACAATCATAGAATGGCAGGGTTGGAAGGGACCTTTAGAGATCATCTAGTCCAACCCCCCTGCAGAAGCAGGTTCACCTAGATCAGGTCGCATAGGAACATGTCCAGGTAGGTCTTGAAGACCTCCAAGGAAGGAGATTCCACAGCCTTTCTGGGCAGCCTGTGCCAGGGCTCCCTCACCTGAACAGTGAAATAGTTTTTTCTGATATTTAAATAGAATTTTTTGTGTTACAGCTTCATCCCATTACCCTTTGTCCTGTGGCTAGCTACAATAGAAAAATGGGATGTCCCAACCTCCTGACACTCAACATTTAGGTATTTTTAAATATTAATACGATTCCCCCTCAGACTTTTCTAGACTAAACAGCCCCAGTTCCCGCAGACTTTCCTCCTATGAAAGATGCTCCAGTCCCCTGATCAAAATGGTGCCCTGCGCTGGACTCTCTCAAAAAGTTCTCTGTCCCTCTTGAGCTGAGGAGCCCAGAACTGGACACAGTACTCCAGATGAGGCCTCACTAGGGCAGAGTAGAAGGGGAGAACCTCCTTTGACCTGCTGGCTACACTCTCATAATAATTAAAGTTGTGCTGAAGGATAGTGCCCAGGAGTCTCAAAGTATTTTATTCACTAAAGAACTGCAATGAGGTGTTTCTTTTCTCGAATAAGGAAATATAAGATAATTATAAAGTGCTGGTATTAAACACTGTGGATACATTTTAAGAAAGTGAAGATGTGATGTGATAAACCCATTAGTTCTTGACTACCGTTAATGACATGGGTATGCCCATGGGTATGCTTGGGTATGCCAAAGTGATTTTCCAGATCTGTTTAGTAATATGGTAATAACTTCTTTCTCCTTGAATCTAAAATTCCCCTAAAATAATGAAATAAATTATTTTGGAAATGATATGACCTTGTGGATGAGGTCAAATAAAGCACATAAACAAAGGCAAAAAAAAACAAAGACAAAAATATTTTAAAAACCACCATAAGCAGAGGAACCCCTCCTAGGCAGAAAATTAAACATTATCCAAAGGTACTAAAGGTTTCATGCCCATCTGATATTGTGAGAAAAACTTCTCCTTTGGACACCTGAGTAGTAGAAAACAAAAGGTAATTACTATCTGACAGCTTTCTCTAGGTACAAAGAGTTGGTAGGTCCTAATAGGCAGGTGTCCACATTAGAAAAAACATTAATTAGTACCCTCATTGGCAGGCTTAGCTGAGAAAAAACATGACTAAATGAGCATGGAAACTGAAGAGCCTTCTGTGATGATAATTGCATGTACCCATATTTATTGTAATTTGGGATGTGATTTTCCATTTGGATCTGAATCACTGAAAGGATCTAGTTATTGTGACAACATACAGGGATAATGATTCTATTAAAACACTCAGGGCCTAATTTCCAAAGGTATTCATCACCCACATCTTTAATGGGATCAGAAAACTTTTGGTAGCTTGGGAAATTTGAACACTCATCATAGTTTCAGTGCAAAAACTGCCAAGTAAGAATTATGAGAAAGCCACAAAGCAGCAGACACTGTTGACACGAGGAAAAGCAACACCAAACTTTGAAAGAATGTGTTTCATAAAAATGAGGAAGACAGAGTGAGAGGGAAAATGTTTTGTTTTCTTTCATTTTACATGAAGAATAGAAAAAAATAAGCAGTAGTAAATGTTGGTCATGGGTGCACTCATCAGACTTCAGGAGCAGAAACACAAATACATATGATATATTGAAATTGAAATATGAAATTTCTAAGAAAGTTGAACATAAATTGCATTTTTCACAAGAATAAATTATGAAATTGGATGAAGCCTGTCACAAGAAGCTGTTCCCCAAGGCTGTAACACTAAAAGGCCATTCTGGGCTCCAGTACACTGGTTGATCTGCAAAACAAGACTGATAGATGTAATCTGGGAAGATTTGAGTTGTTCTGCTGATATTCCATGAACTTGATCTATCTGACCAGTACCAACAACAATTACATGTCACCTCATAAAGACCAAACAAGAAATCTTCCTTGTTTGGAGTGTTTTGAGTGCTCATTTTACATTTTCTACTTGTTATTATAATCACTGTGAAAAACATTATGTTATTTTAACTTGCTTGATATGAAACCCTTTGTAGCCATGATTCATGCCATCTTGCACCAAATCAGTAATGACATAGCAATTAATTTAGCAAAGTGAAAATCATTCTGAGCTCAGGAATTGCATCATCAAGGTTGATTTCAGAAGATGGACAGAAGTTATCTTGTTACTACCATATACTCAGAAAAAGAAAAAGGAGAATTTATTTCTCTTCATCAGAATGCAAATCAAGGTGGACACTTTAATTTTTGAGTTTTCAAATACCTCAGAAAAGCCTGGAAGTTAGTCAAAGCCTTAAGCCATGACTCTGCACTGAGACTTCTGCGTAGACTGAGCCTATCTGTGTTTAGACTACATCCAGTAGAGCTTCTTGAAGATGTATAACAGATCTGCCTGCACTTAATTTCACAATCGGGGCATATATCCCTATGTTGGATTGAATTCTCCAGGCTTCTGCAGCTGAAATTACTCTGGAAAGAAACAGAAAAACAGAAAGAGATGAAAAATAGTCCCTAAAGTTGCACATCAAGGCTTTGCAAAGCAAAACGAGATGTTTCATTGAATAGTTAGGAAAGTCTGGAACTGATCTGTTGTACTATAAATGACTAAAAGAAGAGCTTTATTTTTCTAAAACCAAAAACAACCACAACAAAACCAGTATTTTACATAAAATAGATCAAGAACTGACAAAACATCTTACATAAACCTTGTCATTTTCTGTGAGTTAAGATTAACTTCGCCTTATATTATCTAGAGTTTTCTGAAGTGTTAAGCATTTAAGAATTATACAGCAGACATCAAAATCAAGTCAAGCTGCAAATTCAGAAGATTTTTTATGTATTTCATCTCTTTTGCACAGTGGTAGAACATTTATGTCAATAGGACAGTATGGGAACTGTCGTGTGCTTATCTTTTTATTAACCTGGTTTGCATATAACAATGAATATTGAGAATCATTCAGAATTTGAGGCGGAGAGAAGATATTATTAAAATAGAAAATAAGGATTTCTGTTATTTTTAAATGGAGAAACAATATTTAAATACTTCTTCTGACCACATTTAGTTAAAATTTCACAAAACAACTCTTAGGAAATATATTTGTTACCCTGAGTAATAATGAACTTCATAGTTTTAAAATGAAGGAGACAGTTCCACTGTGGATCCTAACTAACTAACTAATGCTTTTTCTCAAAAAGATAACCATTATTAATGACAAAGAAACAAATAATAAACCAAGAAAACCTGAAATGGAACAATATAATCAGAAAATTCACAAAACAACCTGAAAGACTTCTGACATCTATGCCATTCACTACAGTATGGTGCAGCTATATCCAACTTATTACACACCATCCTGCCTCTTAAGAGGCAGGATGCACTACAGGAGACACTGCAGTGATATTAGTGCATACCAGAGCCAAAATGATGAGCTGCCCCCCACCCCGCGGTGTTACAGCGATGAAGCTTCCAAACCTAGCCCCTCCACAAGTATGCAGCTGATTTTAGCTCACATCAGTAGTAGCTTAAGAAGAGAAAGGAGCTTAAGAGGGCTCAGGAATGAGCAATCACATAGGAAGGTGGACAGCCTTCTTAGACACATGAAGAAATAGCAGACGAGCCTAAAAGATGTATCTGCTACTGGCAATATCATTACAGTTTGATACCTTTGTAATGGAATAAAATGCTTTATCCTATCCCACCTCTATTATAGCACATATTTTTCTCTTTACAAGCTACTAACTATTAATATTTTCTTACTATTAACACTTAATTAGATTTAAAGCAACAGAAATGGCTACCTTCACCTTTTATCACTAACATTCAATATATTATTTTGAGAGTGGTTAAACTTAAGAGAGAACTCAAGTTCAAAAACTCTGCTATATGCCACTGTATATAAAGTACATTGGATGCAAAATGCAATCAGCTGTACTATCTGAGAAACACATACATTTGCTATGTCTGACTCATAAGTCTTTAGTCAGATTCACTGTTTGTCCAGATATTCCAGCTGAAGTGTATTCAAGTCCTCAAGACAAAATACAGATGTATGCATTGCACAGTACAAAACATCTCTAGGTAAAAACCTAACTCAAGTAGCAGCAGCACAGTTGTATCAGTGTGAGGTTCTTGCAGACTAATTTACTTGTTGACAGCTATTGTTCTTTTAGAGGCTGCTTGGGGAACCTCTAGGCAGCATTGCACTGTGCCAAGATGGTATTCCCTTACAGAAAATAGCCTTTGGTTTTAGTTTCAAATAATAAACACAAACACTGTATCTAGCCTCAGCCAACAACAAGCATGTGTCTACTAGAGCAGCAAGAGCCCTTTTTCACATCAATCTAAGAACCAAGAGAATGGCAGGAGCAACACTATGGTGATTTGCACCCTGTTATGTATTTTTATTAATGAACATTTTATACCTCTGTCATTTATGATGACTTATAATATATTGCACGCGTTATTAAGAGTATCGACACAGCATCTAATGACTTGTGCTGGTGTTATGATTGAGCCTATATAGTTTAAGCAATTCCTGCCTCAAAGATGTATAGTCTACTTAGATAATATAGATAGTATATGTAGGTTTGAGAGACAGAGATGTGTTCAGTGTGATAGCAACAAACAGTGTTAGTTTAACAGCTGTTCTTTTTAGAAGTGTGGGAGACCACGAAGAGAGTGAGAAGGAAGGTTAGTTATTAAGTTAAATGGAGGTGGGAAGGGAAGGGAAGGGAAGGGAAGGGAAGGGAAGGGAAGGGAAGGGAAGGGAAGGGAAGGGAAGGGAAGGGAAGGGAAGGGAAGGGAAGGGAAGGGAAGGAGCATTTTAGGAAAGGTGATGGGCCAAATAAGACAAGACAGCAGGGAAAAATAGCACATGGGCATGAGGACAATGTGGGGTGAAGGGTAGGATTAAACTTTTAGTGCAGCGGAAAGAAGATAGTCAAAACCACAGCAATTTCATAGAGAAGGGACTTTATATCCCCTGTCTTTAGTCATATAACAAGTATTTCGTCTGATTTAGTCCTGTCAGGTCTATTTTTAATCAGTTCAGCACCTCCAGCAGTGATTCCTCTATTTCAGATGCCATTATTAGAGTAGACTAACTTGGTTTTGGAGGTGCTGGTTTCCCTCAGTGCTACGGAGACTCTAAATGACTTGCTTAGACTGCATACCCAAACTTCTAGTGGGTTGAACTTAGGTGATGTGAATCCCAAGCTAAAAATCTGAAGGTCCCCATTTTGACTGTTTCTACTGCAACTCCTATTATTATCTTCATTAGCTCTGAAAAAGGTGGCAGACTCAAGGCTAGGGTTGTGACTTTCTGCCTTTGGGGAAAGCAGGAATTTTACCCGAAGGTAGAAAGGTCGTTGATACTGAAGTAATTATATGGAAAGTGCTACAATTACATTTTCTGATTTTTCTATGTGGAGGACACCAACTTGAGAATGAAGTTTCAGTTCTTAAATTCAGAAAGGCAGGCTTACTTCAGCATTTCTCTTTTTTAATGCTTTTGCAGTTCAGCTGAAAAAAAATCAATGTAAACTAACCCGAATATCAGCATAAGCAACCAAACTTTCCATTTTCCTTCAGGGAGTACTAAATGGGAGATATTTTGACATATTTTTCAGTAGGACAGGGAGGTATTTTCATTATTAGCATTTTTGCATCATCTGACATGTTCTGTGTTCTTTTTCAACATATCTGCTTTTGAAGATTTTTTTTGTTTGTTTGTTTTAAACAGATTTAGCAACAAAAGGCTGCTAAAATTGGAAACTATGTGAGATACTTCAGTATTATTCACTTGGAGCTCAATCTGACACCAAAGACAGTTCTTATTTAAGAACTTTCATTGAATGAACATGATCATAGCACAAACCAAAGAAAAATGTCAGTTCACCTAGTTGTATGTTCATCATTTAAGTCTCACAAGATACCTGAGGAAATGGGTTCAGTTTTGAAATGTTTGATCTATTCTGTTCGGTTATGAGTTATTTTTACAATACATCAAGGCAAATGATAAACAAAACATACTTTATTAGATCATCATTCACTTAAATAGCTTAAATAATGTTTCCAGATTAGTTCAGACATGCTTCTATCTCTATTTTTTCATGTGAAAATCCTAGTCTATTAATATACTTCAAGTGATGCTCATTGAAATCTGAACTTCAATGCTACAAGAATACAAACAACTAGTTGAGATTTTGCCTTTGGGGAGCACAGAAGAAATGAGTTCATGAAAAGTTAAACGTATGAGTTATTAAAGGCTGAAAAGATTGGATAAGCACTTTTAAGTTTCTTTTTAATAGTAAATCTCCTCTTTTGGGTTTCTACTAACTTTTTTTTTTTAAATAAGAATTATAGCTTCTGTTATGTCAACGTAACTTACAGTTCCTTTATTACGATATACAATATATTCATGAATTATGCCCTAAAAGTGAGAACAGTAGTTTCTTAAGAGTTTGATCCAAAGGTCTTTGAATTGGTAAGAACATTTTCACTGATTACAGAGCTTTTCAGCATTGCACTAATTCTATACAGCCACTCGACCTGAAGTCTGAAGATTTAGATGACAAAGCATATGTAAGATTATCCACTCTGCCTTGAAGACCATTTGCTGAAATGCAATTTATGCTGGTTTGTCCAATGTAGTTTTAATAGCCCTAGGTAAAAACCTTTACAATCATTTTAGTATAACATCATTACATCTCTTTGTTGGCAGGATATCCTTCTTGAGTTTCGCCTTATACTTAACACTTGTTTAATTTCACAGTGTAGGCTAGAAATGTTGTATGTAAGACTTAAATACTCCATTGCAATTACCTGAATCCATAATTTGTTAGAACACCCAAGCTGAGCTTCTTAGAAACAAGCAGTACATATAGTTTGTTGCTTGCCAAAGGACAGAAGTTGAGGCACCGCTAATGTTCAGTCAACCCAAATCTTTGTGTTAGGTGTATTTTTACCAGGACCTGAAGGAAGCAAATACATCTTCGGAGATTCTGTAGGGTCTTTGTAATTGGAAATGAAAATTAAGAAGGTGATAAACTTCACCCTCTACAGCAAAGAAACTAAGAAAATATACCTGCCTTTAATCATGTAATAATGTCACAACATTACTTAACTCCAACCCTTAGGTCTTTAAATACTAAAAATATATATTTTTCATCTTATCACTGTGTAACGTTCTTCTTAGTTCCTTAAAAGGCATTTCATATTAATGCTTAAGTGACTCTTCTACTGTTGACAACAGAAGAAACAATTATTTAACAACACAAAAATGCAAAATAAAATTGTTAATAATATAATTTGTTTTGAGGTTTGCTGACAAACGTACAAATTTTTTGTGGTTTTTTGAGGTTCATGTTGTTTGCAATCAATTTTAGTAGTTTGAAAATGTGAAGTTCTTTATTTTATTTAAGGAAAATAAAAAAACTGAGACTTACTGCAGCTTAGATCTTACTCCTACAAACTCTCAGATTATTTTTCCTCTTTATCTTGTTCAAATAAAATTTTATTTATTTGTGTTCTGGTAGATAGAAGCACATTGAAAAATGTTTATACAAACTCAATAGTAGTCAGCAAAATTTACTTATGCTGCTTCTGTTCCTAGAAAGATTTCCTACACCCAGAAGTACCCCACACTATCCCCACTGTTTAATATGTGATTATTTGTTGCTCCTAGTTAGAGAATGACAATGTACTTGCAATGGATTTAATACACAACTCTGTGAGCTTTGTATCTTGAGTCTGAGGGGAGTTGACAAGCTTCTCTAGAATTGCTGCTTGACTTTCTGCCTGGAAAAAAAACCAAGGATTTTTCTGTACATATTTCACAGACCAAGTGTGAATGATGAGTAAGTTAACTAAAAGCTATGAGAAATGTAAAAACTGTATTCTAGAACCCAGAGCAATAAATTCAGTTCCTCCTGCTGCTAATGTAAATTTCCTCCATGTAAGGTATCTTATATCAGAGCTACTGACATCTGAGCACATTAATGAGGCATGCTAGCCCCTACTGCTCGATAACTGTAGTGAACCCTGCTAAGGTACACTCTGCTCACTCCATCTATTCAAATACTGTATTTTAAACTCATTCCAAATGATGCAAATTGAAATCACCTCTTGTGTCAAGCACAGGATAGTCCTCTAAAGCCATTCTGACACTGGGATCACTGCAAGGGTATACATATTACTTGCTAATATTCTCACCTTTAAAGCTGAGAATGAAGCCAACTTGCTTGAGATCACATTGTGCTGGGTTCTGCATAGATATAGGCATTACAGTCAATATCCCTAGAGTTAATTCTAGAAGATAAGACAAACAGGCAGTTGGGACTGACCACCTTTCTTGGGATGGGCAAGACAGAATAATAAAAATAAACAACATATATATAATATTTTTTACTCTGGGATAAGGAGGCAGGAGAAGCAATTCCAATAACTCTAGGTAGGTAATTCATACAGCTTGTATTTTACAATAGTAAAATAATGCTATAATATAGTGCAACTCACTATTAGAATTCCTAAAGATGAACTGTTAAGCTATTTCTTTCCTTTGTTAGATATTTGTCCAGATAGAAATCAAAGTTCTTATGGCATTTTTTCAAAAAGAAAGAGCTCCGACTCCTTCCAACAGTCCCTCTCCACCTAAAATAAGCTATGCTTTCAAAAGTTGAGTGTAGGCTATTGCTAAAATGAATAACACATAATGAGTACTGCATTTGCCTACACACCATTGCCTAACAACCAGTATCTAATTCATTACTGTAAAGCATTTGAAGATGTCACGAGTATGAAAGACACTATATAAAATGAAATTCTATTATACTTATTTAATAGTATTTCAAACATAACTGCATTCCCTTGTAGTTTGGAAAGTAATTTAAGATATCCTAAGATAGATTACTCTAAGCAAAAATTTCAGAAAGTATTCTTCGTTGCTTTTTGCTCATTGAATTTGCATTTAGTGATTGAATAGCTATTGCCTTAAAGGATATATCAATGAAATTACTAGGGATTTGCTACTGAATTGCTTTCAAAAGTAACAAAGCTTCACAAAAATTATGTGTAATGGATGTAATGTATTTGAGTTCTGATCCATAGCTCAGCCAGCACAGGCCTCATGAAATACTACTAGAAATTTTAGCTGAAGCTCTAGATTACTTTGACGGATTCCTAGCGTGGTGGCACACCTCTGCGCTTGTGAAGTGGCAAAAGTGTAAGTGAAGTTTCAGACATGCATAAATAAACAAAACAATGATCTCAGCAATTTGTGACAGCTGAAAGAGAAATTACAGGATGTGCCCATGTCCTTACATTAGATAAATTACACTCTCTTGCCCCAGATTTTTTTCTTACAGGCCACATGACCTAGGTACTCCATGTTTTGATTCCTATCTGGAATTAAATGCAATCATCACTCTATGCTCATGCATGACACTGAAAATGTTAAGTCTGCACTGCCTCTTTGGCACTAGTGACATCTTGTGTGCCCTCTGACAGAACCTATGACAGACTGTGTAACATGGGAAATCAGGCAAGGTGAGCTTTATACAAAGGTGTTTGATTTTTTTTGATGGAGGAGTGATATGAAGGCCACATTTTCTATGTTAGCACTTAGAGCACTGCATTACACCTATGAATATTGCAACAGCATGATAATAATTTGAGATTAAATTCAATGCAAGACAGGATGCCACAGTCTGGAGATGTTGTAGGACTGGGCAACTGTTCATCTGCCTTAAGGAAGTTTATATTAAGGAAATAACTTTTTTTTACAAAAAAAAAAAAGAAAAAGGAAGAGAAAACAGCTCCACTACAAAAGGAGTTTGAAGCTTCTTTCTTACAGCTGCAGCTGAATGAATGACCTCACCAGCAGTGCGAATACTATAAAGAAGCATTTTAAACAGCCATTTTTACTACTTGAACTTTGCATGCTGCACATACCAGTTTATGTTTCACATGTTCTTTGCGTTTTATGCACTCAGGAAGACAGTAACCATCACACACAGGTGTGTGAGTATAGCAGACATCTGCAAACAATCCAGATTCTTGCAAGAGCAGAGTCTGTTTCTGCTGCTCCCCAGAGGCTGTAGAAGATTTGGATTTCTTGGCCCCAGAACAGGTACACTGTCAGCAACAGCTCATGGATTCAAATGTCTGCAGAAATCAGTCCATAGCAACAAAATAAAAATTAAAAAAAAAAATAAAGAGTGTCGCTGCATTAGAAGAGATGAAAAATAAGGCCTGTTTTTCTTTATGTGCTTTCTGAGGTGGTGATTCTTGTTTACTCAGTAATCTCAAGAGGGAACACTACCGCACTCTGCACTTGAAAGACAAGTTCTCTTCTGAAATGAATCAGTGTTGCTCGTTTATATATTTATTTTTCTTTAAAAAGAAAATAAGCATCAAGTCTTTCTCTGCCATCAGTCTATGTTCAAAATTACAGCTGATGAAGTCAGGACCAAAAGAATTTTAACAGGGTTTTTTTTTCCCTGCAAGTTAATCTGTTAGAACTCATTTTGCAAGAAAGGATGGAAATCCATCTTTTTCTGTGATCAATAACTAATTTTCTTAGAGATATTCAAATTTTCTTTAAATACATCATTTTGATAAAACAGACTATTGGAAAAAAAACTTTCTTAGACTTTCTAGAAGAACTTCATCATGTGTATGAGTGCACATACTAGTGATCATTAAAAAAAGGGAAAAATCCAAAATTTGAGAGGATAATTTTATACAGTGTTTAAACTTCAGTGGTAACAGTAAAAAAATATTATCTTTTTTTTTCCCAACAGAATATCTTGAAAATGAGATGGCATTTTTTCATCTGTATTATCAAGAAAAAACATTCACATAAGAGTACCTTTGTTATCCAAAGAAGGAAGATGAGAACTTCAGTAGTCCTAGTCATTTCTCTTAGGAAAAGTAAACCATACTATTCATATTTTCAAATGCAGTAATTAGATGAATCTTGTCTGCCATTCCATAGCGTCTGTCTAACAGGCAAATTTACACAGGTGGCAGTATCATGAGTCTGAGAACCTTAGCTTTCTTCTCTAACCTGCTGTACTCCAATTGGTGCAGTGAAGAAACACAGTCTCTTTATATCTAAATGTTTCTGTGCTTAGCTGTGAATGGTCTCAGTCCATTACTGAAAGAAAAAGTACATTCTGCTAGTGCTTACCTTCACCAGCTTCTTCAATACAAGTGTTCAATCATTAGCAGAACTCAGAGGCTCAAAAACTTGTAACCTCCTCTTGATATATTTGATACTTTGACTTTAAAAGGAAATGACATTATAGTCTCCTATGTCCTTATGATAGATATCACCATTAGTAATAAGTATTTAATAGCATGCAAGAGCAAAGTATTAATATTTAAAATTACAGCTTGTCATTAGTCTAATAAATCCATTCACCCATCTTCAGGGCTCAACACTGATTTTCCCCTACTGTTCATTCCTGATAAACTAGAAGTTCTCTAGTGGAAGGAGGTGTTTTAAGGTCACATTGTAAAGCAATATGGACACAATTTACTAGTGGTGTTCACGGTGCTGTGCTTTCCTTTGATTATTAATACCATGTAAGATATTGCCAAACAGGACTTTTCTTCTTTTTAACTGGTGTTCTTGTGCTATTTCGTTCTTGAGGTTTTTGTGGGTTTTTTTTTCATAGTAATGTATTAATCTGATGCTGAATGTTACATCATCAGCATGGCTTGGGGCATTAACCTCACCACAGACTAAGGACATAATCTTAAACCTTTTTTTAATATGAAATGCTCTAAGGGGTATGCATAGAGCCGTGAAGTATTATCTGCTCATTTCATGCATCACAATGTTTCCTACTACTATGAAATGCTGACTTTTTGCTACCAGAAGTCTAGCTTTCTAAAGTGCGATTAGTAGCATATTTGGTATAGAAAATATTTCTTTCAGATTTTTTGCACCAGACAGTACTGGGATATGACAGAGGTGGACAGATTTCATCTCCTTTCGAGTCATGACATGAGCTTAACTCTTTTAAACAAAGCAGGAAGGATAGCTCTTGTGACAGCCTGACGCCTCTGCAGCAGGGTCTGATCATGTCATAGCCAAATAGCATTAGAAGACTATGTCTATACTACCAAATGACACCTGGCAGGGACCATTCTCATACCATTCTCAGTCTGTGGTCTGTCCCAGTGCTGTTTGTTGGTACTGATCCAGCCAAAGCTGAATCCTGTCCCCAGTCATTTCTGCAACTATTGCAGGCCACCTTGTCCAGAAATCTACACCTTATCCCAGAGATGAGATAGGAGACAGGGGACATCTGTTTGAGGCTTCTGCTTACTAAAGTCATAGAATCATAGAATGGTAGGGATTGGAAGGGACCTTTAGAGGTCATCTAGTCCAACTCCTGACTACAGTGATACTTCAGAGAAAATTCTCTCCTCTTCTGAGGTTTTGGGGGAAAAAATGCTGCTTGGATTAAGAGCTGACATTTGCACACCTATGGCCCATGAGACCCTGTCTCACAGATTCAACAGAGGCTGAGGCATGCTCCACACCCATTATTGGTAACTGTTGATATCCAGTCCTTTTCCCTTCAGCTTTTCCAACTGGACTTGTCAGCTGTGTTAAAAAGAGAGGCTGTTCACATTTTGAAATGGCTCAGTCATCAAAGATGCTTGGATAGTTTCAGGAATTGCAAGGAGAAGAGCAAGCCCACCATATCTTCTTAATTTTTAAAGGGCTTTGAAAAGCTTAATGTTTTAATTCAGCCCAAACTCTTCCTCTCAAATAGGAGATTGCACCCAGCCTCCACTGCTGTGGCTGACACACACTTTGAAACATTGGTCTCTTTTAAGGGGAATTCTATCAAGTCCAAGGGCTCTTGATTGACCAAGCCCTATGTCAAAACATGTTTAGTTAAAACAGCTTCAAGTGCCTGAAACAGGAAAAAAAATTAGATTTACAAAATGATGCCAAGAACAAGTGCCAAAGACAAACAGGTTTGATTGGGAGTCCTTCATGTGTCAAAGAAATAAATAAAGCAGTACTTCAGATAGTTCACCTAAGTGTCAGGCACAAAATCGTACCACTCAATTCAGGTTACATATGAAATGTATTTATTTCTAAGTGCTTGCTTTCACACAGAGAAATACATACAAGTTTCACACTTCATAGTTGACAAAATCTAGACTCTACAAGAAAAAAGCCCCCAGAGATGCTGGTTATTTAGGAGTAAAGTTAAAACTGAAAATAAAACAGAAATACATAAATTATTAATGTCCTCTCACATTGCCACTTGCACTCAAGTGTATTTACATTTATATATATTTATACATATATATATTTGTTTTTTATTTTGTCTGTTCCCCCAGGAGAAGCCTAAAAGAGAAACAGAGATGGCCAAATTGACAGAGTCAATGAGTGAGTACAAATAGGAAGTTCAACCACTTTCTTTTTCCATCTGTCCCCCTCCCTTACATAAAGCCACAAAACCAGAAAACAGTGCTTGCATTCAGGGATCCCATTCAGCTGTGTTTTCACTCCTAACTTCATCATAAATCATTCCACTCCTAAAAAACAAAAAGGAATCCCCAAAACAAGGACTGCTATTTTCTTCATGCTTTTTAAAATCACCTGTATGGGATCTAAATCCAGCAAAGGAGCTACCACGTGTTTGACTTCATGAGCGTGAGTTTTATTTAAATAGAATGTAACTACTTGTAGATTTAACAAGTGCCTAATTTACTTGATTTAAGTTACTGTATACATTCCTTCACAAGCTTACAAAAGGTTACACTAAATCCAGTGCAATTATGCAGAACTGTTGTCTGTGCCAAGTTCATCCAACATGAATCATGCTCAGATGTATATGTGAAAAGTTTTCCAATGGTTTCACAGGTTTCTAAGAGGTGTGCACTGTCTTAAATATGTAACCAACAAGAGACAGTTTGTATTTCTGCCATAATGTCAGATATAATGGAGTAGTGTCAATAAACACTTGCATCCGAGAGACTAGATACTCTTCTGGACAAAATTTGAGATAATTTAGGATTAAATCCTGGCAAACCACTGTCACTTTCCCAAAACATATCTAAGTCCACAGCCTATGCAAACTTAAATAAATTTACTTTAAGAGGGAGAAATCTTTTACCTAAGCAGAAACTATAAAAAGAAAGACAGACATATATGAGACTCGTTTATGTTAGCAAGTGTTTTTTTTTCAGTTATTTTTTTCTGTTTGTGTACAGAAAGACTGGTCCCAGGACAGAATTGTCCTGCCTTTTTGCTCTGCCAGTTCACTTCCTTTTGAAATTGTTCTTTGTATCTCCTTTCATATGCCATTGCAGGGCAGAGGCACCATTACTGGCTATAAAATGTTATTTCAATATTAGAAACAATCTATCCTATAGAAAGGTGCTGCAGACCTAGGAGTAGAAAGGTCAACATTAAAGTTTAGCAAGGCACAAAAGGACTATAATACCAGACCATAGAGAAACTCTCTGCTACAAAGAATGTAGCAGAGACTAGCTCCACTAGTCTCTGTGTATGTACAGTGTCATTCTTAGAAACATCATGTGACCACATCACTTCTCTGGTGTTACTGGGTGCTCTACAGCTGTATAATTAAGTCTGGATGGACAGGTGGGAGATGGATAGAACAAAGGAGGAACCTGGTATTATAGATGGAGGCAGATAAGTAACATCTGTCCTATGTGTTAGGTACTTGTCAGGCTAGGCACAGCCTGTCTGAAAGAAGGTAAAGGAATCTCAACAAAAAAAAAGTTTTAGGAGAAAGCAAGCAGAATCTCTGAATGGTCTTAAAAAAAATTGTTAATTGACCAGGACATGAGCTCAAAAACACACTGCATGGTTCTTTTAGGATTCATGTTTGTATTGTAAATTACTTTTATTTGACTTAAGATAGCGTACAATCCTAAACTGTGTTGGAAGCTGAAAACAAAGTTCTTAGTGCAGGTACCACAATGCTCATTTTAAAGCTAGTGCAAATTAAATGGAAATAAGTGGAATGGAGAAGCAACAATATGGAATATGATAGGCCTCTAGTTCGGGCTTCAGGGCCTTTTTGTTGGAACTGAGAAAATAAACAGAGTGTCAAAGGCCTCAAGAAATGGCTTGGTCACGGTACCAATATAATAAAATTGTTATTTGCCTTTCAGTTTCACTCAAGAGCTGTGCTTCTTGTCTCTTTCTTCTGTTCTCATCTTTGCACAGTTCCAGAAAAAAATCAATCACCTTATCTCAACTTTTCTATCTTTTTCTCTCTATCAAAATGCTCTAATGAAGTTTCCAATCACTGCTCTCTGCTTCTTCTTCTCCATAGAGATGATCTGGATGTTTCTGTAGTAACAAAATTCTTGTACCTGAGGTTCACATCATGTTGCATGCTAAGAAGAAGACTGAGAGAACACTGATGCAGTACTTGTTCCAAGTCTGTTATCTTCACCAGCAGGGATAACAGCCTGTATTTCTGACACATTTTGTGTTTCCACTCTCAGGGGATCTGTTGCATTGTAGGGAAGACTGGTAAGGAAAAATACATTTTAATACTGTCTGTACTGTTTCTGTAGGACCTTTATGATGATGGAAAGATATGAGATATCATAACTGAGCGCTGTACTTGTGTGTGTGGAAAGAGCTGTCTGCCTTGAAAGCTAAAAAAACAAACAAACAAACAAGAAGTGAAAGAAAAAAGTAAAAGTACAAACATTTTTTTGAGATAGTTCCTTAGAGCTGATATAGAAGCAGAAACGTGAATCAAATAAGGCTATACTTTGCACCAAGTTATTATTTTACAACACTTTCACAGAATTAGTAGAAAGGCACCATGATTGTGTTGAATCCCAAAGAGATGTCAAAGAAATTCTAGATAATACCTTAAAGTCCATATGCATTTTGAAATTTCTTTATAGCCCAAGTTGGGCAATTTACCTCATATAATCTTAGAATACATAAAAGCTGGGTGTTGCCGTTGCAGGCAACACTACGTGGTGGTTCAGGCTGATCTCCCAGCTCTCCGACAGTCGAGGGAAAGGATCACTGCACACACGGTGTGGATGGTGCTCTGTCTCCATCTCTGTCCGTCTCCATCTCTCTCCGTCTCCCCGTCTCTCCATCTCTGTCTCCGTCCTCGTCTCCGTCTCCCCCTTATTGTTTATGTTATGCCCTTATATCTGCTGGCATAAGCACCTCCTCTATCTCTGCCCCGTGCCAGACCTCTCACTTCCTCTTCACCCCTCGCGTTACAATCCGAGATCTTCCGGACCCCTACTACAGCTGGGCATATAAGTGAAATCAGGAACCAAATAATTTTCCCTTTATCTTCTTCTATCCCTGTAATTCTCAAGCTTCCCATATACTGGTGATGATTTTTAACCCAAATGATGTCAGTTATCTTGCCTGCAAATAGCTAAAGCACAGCAAGCAAGGTAGGAGAGCAAATATTAAGAGGTAAAAAAAGGTATCAGTTTTTCAGACTAGTGTATCTTAGATATTCAGAGAAACATTCAATACTATTCCTCAGGAATCATCACCATTTTGAATACTTTGGAGAGTGAGAAGACATTTAGTGAGTAGCCAAATATGGTGATGCCTTGATAGTACCTTAAAAAAAAAAAATTCTTTTAGGGTCCAGTAGTGTAATATTGAAAATAATTTTCTTTCTAATTTTATCAGTGTTTCCTCCTGCTATCCAACTACTCAAAGTGTGAAACATGTTCCTAAAATTGCCTTCGGTGAAAGCAAGCTGTCTACATCACAACCCCTAATTGGTGTCTGTGGGATGTCTACCTTACGTCAGGGGCTAGTTGGTTGCTTCTTTTGCAACATCATGGCTCACCCGCTTGGACAGCACCTGCAAAGCTCTCCTGAGGGTCCTAATATTTCTAAAAGCCTTGCCAGAGATGTGCTCTTTGCTGAAGACCAAGTGAGAATATGTGTCTATTCTTCCTTCTGCAGAGCTTTGAGATCTCCAGGTTACTGGTGTACAGATGAGTTTGTACAATCTTGTCTCCCTAAGGTAATGAGAAAGTCCAAGGTCTTAGCTCTGAATTATGCAGAAGCGTGAATCTAGTGTGCCATATGATGGATGCAGCATAATCAATGTGTGACATGAGCAGTGTGAACTTGCTACGGGCTAGAATCGAAAATGGGCATGGCTGTCTGCCTTAAGCATTTAAACAGAGAAATGACATCCAATTAAAATGTTCTCCAGCAGTAGGAGCACATCACTAAACAATTACACTTGTTCTGCTACCCAGTTCAGCCACGATACACCTGCATGTGGGCAGCCAGAGGCAGAAGAGTTGGTTTAAAATAGGAATGTTCCTTCATTTGTTACAAAACCTCCAAATGCCTGTGAATTTGCTTCCAAAGACAATGAAAGAACAAATATTAAGACCTTAGATGACTCCAGATAAAATCTTCTGAATTATGGATACCATGATTTTTTTCTTGGAGAGGGCAAAAAAAAAATCTAGCCAACTTGAAAGAATTTCAGGAGCAAATAAACCCTAGGAGAGATCTGATTTGGGATGAAGTGCTTTTCCCAAAGTCTTTTCCTTGTCTGTGATGCCTGAATCTAAAGTGTCACTGTTGCTCTCTCATACTTGTAGAACAGGTTTATAATGGGAAAAATTCTTCTAGTCACTTGAAAGTGACAGCATTTTCAGGGTTTCATGTCATAGGGTAGTCTGGAATTCTTTTCATAGTTCTAATTATTCTGAACTATTTTTCTTATGACATGTAAGAAAAATGTATGGTATGTTACAGTAAATATATAATCAATATCTTCTCTCTTGTTATAGGACATTGTGATCCTTCTACTTTAACTGTTTGGGTTTTTTCCCCCCAATACTACACCTTTTTTCTTTGTCACAGTTCTTAGGTTCAGAAATCTGACTTTTTTATTATCATGAGTTGGTGGTGCATGCATAAATGTTCTCTTGTGTTAATACAGTTGTGTATGTGCAGAATTAGGGCTTGAAAGAACTGATCCTAAAACCTGAGTTTCCATCTCATCAATCTAGGATACTGATTCTTCAGTCTTAAAAAGCATTCCTAAGTACAAACATCCAGTTCAACATTTTCCATTGATATGAAACATTAGCGACTTGTTAGAAAGAGCAGACTCTTACAATGTAAACTTGAAGTGTAAAAACTCCGAAGCATTCATAAAACTTATTCAAGAAAGAAATTTGTCTGTGCTTAAAGAAGTTAGTAACTTATTTTCAAGATAAACGATTATCCTTTTATGATTAGCTTTTTTTAATGCATGTGTGGTTTTCCCACAATATATATTTTCATAATTTCTTAGTTTTAAGTAAGAACAGAGTTCTATTGTGATAGGTATTTCTGAAAGAGGAGTTTTGTGTCAAATATTAAGCCAGAGAGATAACTGCTTTATTAAATGGAACATCTAATAACTGTTGATTTGTTACTGTATATATAGATTGATAACATTATTTCCAAATTAACTTCTTAAATCTTTGGTCAAATTAAAAGTACAAGTAATCAGAATCCATATTATTTTATTATTATCAATATTGTTATTTCAGCAGAAATTAGCTGATGCACAGAATTAAGAATACAATAACAATGCTATTATCATTAAATGAAAATACAGACTATTCTTCATGGTAAAGACTAGGTTTTGAGAGGAGGATTAAATTCTAAAACAGGAGTACATTATGCAAGAAAGCAATAAGTTCTATTGTTTCAGTGATGCAGTAGCAAGGCCTTATATGCAACAATAAACAAAAGAAACTTGTCTTAATCAGGTAGATGACATTGATAGTATTTCCAGTCCTCCATAGACAACAATATGAAAAGTATTTGTTTTGCATTCTCTGAACTTTTAAGGGTCTTGACTTTAAATTCTGTCTGCAAGTATGAGGGTTAGAAACATTTTTGTTTCCCAAATGACAATCACAATTCTCATACAGTCACAAGATTCTAGAAGCTCAGATTTTTTTAAATTACATTTTGATAGCACTGCTAATATTAGTTTGTTAAGCTCAAATCTTTATGAAAATTAAACTCAAAATATCACGGATGAGATAACCAAGAGCTGAATTATGTAAAAATCTCTGGTTTTCTATTTAGGAACTGTGATTACATACATAGTACTGCTTTTTACTGCAACAAAGTTATTTCTCATACATATAACAACATTTCTTTTACAGAGGTTGTCATCTTTCATTGTTTCAAGATTTCCTTTTTATTATCTTGCGATTGCCCGTTTCTAAAACGGAGGCTACAGTCAGTCTGACACTATTTAAAAATTGTAATAGAATCACAGAATGTTAGGTGCTGGAAGGGACCTTGAAATATCATCTAGTCCAACTCCTCTGCCAGAGCAGGACCACCTAGAGTAGTTTACAAAGGAATGTGTCCAGGTGGGTTTTGAATGTCTCCAGAGAAGGAGACTGCACAACCTCTCTGGGCAGCCCATTCCAGTGCTCCGTCACCCTCACAGTGAAGTTTTCCCTTGTGTTTCTTTGGAACCTCTATCCTCCTGACACCTGCGCTTTATGTATTTGTAAACATTAATGAGGTCACCCCTCAGTCTCCTCTTCTCCAATCTAAGGAGCCCCAGCTCCCTCAGTCTTTCATCATAAGGGAGATGCTCTCTAACAGTTCATTCCCCAACCTGTACTGGTACATGGGGTTATTCTTTCCCAGATGCAAGACTATACACTTGCCCTTGTTGAATTTCATTAGATTTCTGCCTGCCCAACTCTCCAGCCTCTCCAGGTCTTTTTGAATGGCAGCACAGCCTTCTGCTGTGTCAGCCACTTCCCCCAGTTTAGTATCATCAGCAAACTTGCTGACAGTGCCCTCTGTTCCCTCATCAAGGTCATTAATGAATACATTGAACAATACTGGTCCCAGCGCTGACCCCTGAGGCACTCTACTGATACAGGCCTCCAAACAGACCCTGGCCCTCTGATCACAATTCTCTGCCTTCTTTCCTTCAGCCTGTTAACAATCTACCTCACTACCTGATCATCCAGCCCACTCTTTCTCAGTTTTTCTGAAAGGACGATGTGGGAGACGGTGTCAAATGCTTTAATGAAATCAAGTTAAACCACATCCACTGCACTACCACCATCTGTCCACCTGGTTACACCTTCATAAAAGGCTGTGAGGTTGGTCAAACGTGACTGCCCCTTGGTAAAGCCATGTTGACTGCTCCTAATACCCTCTTGTCCTTTAAATGCCTGGAGACAGCACCCAGGATAAGTTGTTCCATAACCTTTCCAAGGATGGAGGTGAGGCTGACTAGTCTGTAGTTACTCAGGTCCTCCTTCCTGTCTTTTTTGATGTTTACTTTCCTCCATTCCTCAGACACCAATCCTGTTCTCCATGACTTACTGAAGATGACGGACGGTGGTTTAGCAATGACTTCTGCCAGCTCCCTCAGCACCCACAGGTGCATCTCATTGGGGCCCATGGACTTATGTACATCCAGATCGCTCAACTGATCCTTAACAAAATTAGTCTTCATCAATCAAACAAAACTCCTCCTTTAACTTGACTTCCTCTGGAGTCTGGGGCTTCTGAGGGCAGTCTCCAGCACTATGTATAGACAGAGGCAAAGAAGGCATTCGGTAACTCTGCCTTCTCTGTATCCTCTGTCACCAGGGAACCAGCCTCATTGAACAGTGGGCCTACATTGCCTCTTGTGTTAGTTTTTGTCTGCAATTAATTTGAAGAAGCCCTTCTTGTTGTCCTTGACCTCTCTTGCAAGGTGTAACTCCAACGAGGTGCTCCCACTGCCTTTCCTTTGCATTGTTGTGGTCCATGGCACAGTGAAGTTTTGTATTTTGGTCAAGTGCTTCCCAGAGCAAACACTCATCTGTACCAATTCTGAGTGGTCTAGACACAAAGCTATTAGATAAAATACCTTCATGACTTCCCACAGCAATGCTTGCTACAGGACCCAAGCCATAGTCATACAATAACAACTTAAGATCATCAGAACAGCAAAATTGTGAATCTGTGTGTGATTTGGTGTGAGATACATTTAGGTGTAAGACAGTCTTTGGAGGAGAAATACATGCCCAGCGTTTCTAGTCATGGCCACAAACAGCTTAAGCATGTGCAGAAATTTAATATTAAAAGCAGAAGTCATTTCAGATTTTAAGAACCAGTTTTTAAAGATTGTGGTACTGGACTGAGTTGTCAAAAATATCAGTTATGTGGCTAAAGCCTTTATGAGACAATATTTCCTCCTCACACCCTGAATAATATCAATATGTTCCCATCTGGTCCGGTTGCCATTGCAACTTTAACTGCCAATTTCCAGCTATTTGGGACTTGGCTTCACAATTTTAATGCTCTTCTAATACAGAGCTTTTTCCATACTTGGCATGCATTTAAATGTTTTAAATGTGTTAACTAGCAATGGACTTCAGTTGGAGAAGTGAGTAGTATGCAATGCTGAAAGAAAATACCACGTTGTATATGTGAAGAGCAAGAAATTCATATTCACTCAGGACAAGGAAGTCATTAAAATTGTCTAATCAACTGTCTTCACAGAGAGCTGATGAGTTGAATTAAGTGGTGAAAAACAAGATCAATGTTTCTGAAAGCTGTAGAAAATTGTCTGACCTGGATCAGGCTTATTGAGCTACCAAGCAAATAAGAGACCGTAATGGATTTTAGTTCTACAAAATAAGCATAGTATGATGAATAGCAAAGAGTGCTGGTCAACCGATAAGAGAATAACAATCCAGAAAAATAAAAAAGGTATCTGAGATGTACAAGAACAGCTGTTAAACAGGTAGTACCACAAATGTATTGGATTTTTAAACCCTTAGGCTTTGAAAATGAGTTGCAAAGGTGTCCAGAATCAATGAATGGAAAATATCGTAGAACATGGTAGGATAAACTATTTGATGTGAAAGAGAAATACCTCACTTTACTGGGAAAAGGGCCCAGCTGCATTGTTCAATATAAACAATGAGAAAAAGGTCTTATCATGGTATTTTTGACAGATGTCTTTTAAAAGCTTTATAATCAGGTATTAAGTTAATCCCTAAATCTAGACTGTATTTTCCCTGTGTTTTTCACCTGCCTCCATTGCTCTTTAAACATTTGATAGAAGATAACAAGGACCATATTAACCATATCACAGGCAAAATAATGTCCATAAGTCAAACTTTCTCTTCTGCATAGAACACATAAATTCAAAGGGTATTATCTCAGAATCACTGCCTGCACTAATAGCTCAGGCTTTGCTAACCATACCACTGTTCCTTTCGCCATAAAATATCCCGAACTACATGGAGAAGGAAATAAAAAAGACTCTAGTGAGAGTCATTGCCAATGGTAAGAGTCGTTAAAATATAAACCAACAAGAAGGAAGACAACTGTAAGATCTGATCTCCTTTGAGTCCATGCAGCATTGTTTTCAGATGCAGGGATAGCAATTATTGTACAATGGATCTGTTCAACACCTCAACATCAGTCTATCCCAGACTTCAGCATTGCTCCCTTTGCTGTCTTATTTCAGGCATGTTCGTATGAGACCTGATCTACGTCGACCTGCTTCTGCAGGGGGATTGGACTAGGTGATCTCTAAAGTTCCCTTCCAACCCCTACCATTCTATGATTTTATTCCTGCATATCTCTGTGCAGGAAAGTGTACCAGCTGATCTTTACTGTTTACACCATGCACTGCATGAAATTCTGACATACAAGGAGAGATTGCTCCTTCTTCCTATTATTATCCCTCTCGTAAATAATTCTCCTATCTTCTCTCTTTAAATAGTTGCTCGCTTGCAGAAACCCTCTCTAGTCATCTCATAATGAAACTACAGAGTCAGATTTTACAGTTCACTTTGGCATTCAGGGCCCTCAGTCCTAGTTGTTCTTTGCTGAACTTCCTCCATTCTGTCATCATCATACTTCATAAGCACGTTTCTTAATCCACATATCTATAAGCAAAATAATGGAATACAGAAATGCTTACAAAGCAGAAAAAATAAAAAAGAATACTGGTAGCTGCAAAAGCAGACATGCAGCTTATCTAATGAGGAATTAAAAAGGATGCCCTTTCACCTGAAAGTCTTCCACTGGATTTGGGAGTTGGAGATGAAACTTGAGTGTTTGTTCTTAGTTTGGCTTAACAAACTACATCTTCACCAAAAAAACCCAAAACAAAACAAAAAAAAAAACCACAAAAAAACCCCAAAGAAACTAAAACAAAACAAAGCAAAAACAACAACCAAGAAAAATTAAAAAAAAAAAAATCGAAGCTGCTATAGCTGACCTTTGTTGAACTAAGTGAATTCATCAAAACAAATATTCACTGAAGATAAAATCCCAGGTTTACTCATGGCAGATACAGTTAATTTCAGTCCAACAGCAGCTTNTTTATATTACTGAGCTGACGTCACATGGTATGGAATATCTCCTTGGTCAGCCTGGGTCAGCTGTCCCAGCGATGGTCCCTCCCAAGATCGTGCCCATCCACCGCTGTTGGTGAAGGTGGGGGAAGGGATGCTGGAGGGACAGCCTTGATGTTATGCAAGTGGTAGTCATAATATTGATATCAACAACAAGCACAGCACTGCAAGAGCTACCGTGGAAAATCACTACCATCCCAGACCCACTACAAATAGATGCATTTCTCTTCACCCTTCATGGCAGCACTGATTGTGGAGAGAGGAGATGGTGAAAGACAGATATCAGAAAACTTCAATGCCATCACATCTGAGGAAAGAATTTTCATAGATCATGCAGCTTACAAAACTCTTGGTCACAAAGTACTGTAGAATAAAAAAGAATTTAAAAGAATCCTGATACAGATGGGATGATGGGCTAGTTACAGTTTAGTAACTCAGACATTAAAATAACAGAAGTTAGGAGATGATCCAGTATGAGAAAGGCTAGAAAGAAGTGATCCACTAACCAGTAAAGACTAGACAAAAAAATTCTGTGGAGGATTTAACATCAGTCTGCTCAAAAGATTGATTTCTATTCTCCTCATCATCACCTATGAACATTACCTATTATCACCACCACTAGCAGCCCCACATTAGGAGTATCCCTCATCAGATATAACTTTTTTTAATCCAGTGTCAGTACAGGCCAGTTGTGTCCACTTGAGCAGTATTAAGAGCTCTAAGCATACAAAACTATTCCAGTTTGGTCCCAAGACCTCAGAGGTCCTCCTGAATTCCCAAAGCCAAGGTAACAGTGTACAAAAACATTTCTGAAGCTGATAAAAGTCACCAGCCTGTTACAAGGGCTTTCACTGAGCCTTGTCTTTCCCCAGCTGCATTCTTCTTTGCCCAGCTAGCATGGGGACTGAAAGAATGTGGCCAAAGAGATTGAAAACAAAATCCACAATATATTTAGCTTGTATAAACACATTCTTTCTGACTCATCTCCATCAAGTCAGTCTAGTTTCAGTGGTATCTAAGTGATTGGCCTCAGTCCTTGAGTGAAGTTTAATTGGTTGTTTCATCTAGGAGGTCAGATCCAATGCTCTTGACTGACTTCAAATCTATATCCATATGTCCTTACACAGTTCACATTTCCTGCCAGAAACAGTATTAGGTTCTGTTTTACTACAGTTGATTGTGAATGACTGATACAGAGGTGATTATGCTTCCAAATAATGACACTTTAAATTACCATTTTTCTTCATTCACAAGAACTAAATTCAAGGAATGATTGTCATCATTTGACATATTTATCATTGTCAAGCTCAGACTGCTATCTTTCCATTGCAGGTTTCCTCTGTTGCTCCCAGGAATTTACACAATGGAGTCACATCACATGTCATAAGGCATTTGCTAACCTAGCTGCAAAACAAAAGGACAACAAATAACATGCTTACATGTCCTTAAAAGTGGCACTTTTTTGTTGAGTTTAGCAAACCTATACTTTCACTTGACAGCTTTGGGAGGCGGCATAAATGTCTTGTTCTACTCTGTTTTTTAGTATTGTTGAATAGTTATTTTAATGATAGGCAAAGAATAATTTTCTCTGAAACCTACTGAAACACTGGATGGTGTGCTGGCACACATGTTCTCTTTTTTTTAATGATAAAGCAGAAAAGAGCTATCTACAGACCTCCTGCTAAGTCAGTTTGTTTCCTATGGCATATTGCTCTTGCATGCGGTTGAGCATCTTTTTGGTGATAACATTATTATTTAGGAGAGTATTACTATTTAAGGCACAAGTAACTCATGCTGTTGTACTAATTTATGGGTAAATGCTGCATATTTTTAGTATCCATTCAATCATATGTGCTGGGCTGTAATGTTTAAAAATGAATTCACAAAAAGCATGATACAAAGCCCATTAAATTGAACAGAAAAAATCCTACTCTTTTTCTGCCTCTCTAATTGTATAAGGTGCCCATGATATTAACATGAAAAGGAAAGAGACTCATGAACTAATTTAAATCATTTCTTTGTGTCACTAACTTTGAACAGGTAGACCCCTGGATTAAGGTATGACCTCTGACTCCTAGTCAGGTAGAACAGTCCCCACACAGGAAGACTGCCAGTGTCAAGGTCTCAAATGTCATTGTGTTGCATGCTTTGAGCATGTGATAGGTTTTTAAAACCTGGTGTTGCCTTGGCTCATTCTATGCCCCTACTGCACGAGATTCTACTCTGGGTTTTGCCATGAAATTGACTGATATTTACAGAACTCCAAAAGGCTGCTCCTTTGCAGGTATAAGGGCACCATTTCAAAGTAGCTTGAAATGTGCTAGCTTTAACGTGCATTTCTTCAAATCAGTATGGTTTACTCTTTCAGCTGTTTTGGGGTAGGTCTGAAGTAACCATGCAGAAGCCTGTTGGCAACTGGGTGGACTACTAGCATAGCTGGAGTCAGGCTGTTGGCACAGCTCTGTCTGGCCACTTTCACAGCTTGAATGGATGAGTCTCCTGGCTATCAGGGGCCTGACTTGAAGCCCTAGAGAAACATTGTTGGTGGGAGGGATTAACAGTGGGATTTAGGCTTCATTCTGTGGTTTGCCAAGAGTTGGTATGGCAAACCATTTACACATGGAGCATTTGCAGTAGGTGTCTGCTCCTTTCCCAAACACTCCACCATTTAGGAGCAGCTGCTTGACTATCTCTGGCTCCCTATCGGAGTCCAGTACTCCATGAAACAATTCATGAAACATTGAAACTCTGTGAAACAATGCTCTCCTAGTTTGGTCTTCCTGTCCGTAGTCAAACCTTTTTCTTCTCCCTTTCTCCCACCTTCACTTCCAAATCCTTGAAAAAAGGTCTTGCAGATTGACAACTTGTCACTCAGCAGCAGAAGGTCTGGAAATGATTCTTAAATGCTGTTGAAATTGATCAGTGGATTAAATTTTTTTTAAAGGTATCATATAGAATAAGTGATAAACAGACTCCATGATAGTACATGTCTTAGCAAGCTAGAGTAAAAAATGAAGACCTATAATTAAATATCATAAAGGTCTTTCCAGTAACCCTTGAAAGAGTGGCTGGTTTAAATGCAGTTATCTTTTTTTTCCCCATGACATTAAACAAACAGTCATAGCAAAATAATTTCATAATTTAAGAATAAGAGGAGACCAGAAAGTAACTACATTATACAAAATGTATAATGTACCAGGAACACGAGTGCTGACTGTGTATTTTTAACTTCAGCAATGCTGTTAGATGATAGTTTTCAATTTTAAGAAATGCATTTCAAACTTCCTTTGGAACAGAAGAGAGGTATACCACTGTAGCAAAACTGGTGTTTTTTTTCCAAAAAAAAAGAGAAAATACACTGAGAAGGAGGCTGAGGGAATCTCATCTTTATCAAGAGATTATAATTTCAAATTAAGTCTGCATTGTGTGTTACTATAGAAACTCCCATTTTGTGGCGTGTTTGTGGGGAAAAAGTCAAAAGTTGCATTTTAATGAAGGCAGATCACACATTAACTTCCTCGGTAAGCAAAAAAAAAACCCAGAAGTTTCTATCAGAAATTGAAAAATTACCCAAAATACGGTGAGCTAATTAAGGTCGTTGGGAAGGGATATTAAATTCTGAAGTGACAATATGTCATGTTCATTTTTCAACACTAGTCTCCGCCCTACAGATTATGTATTAGATGCTGAGGGAGTCTGATGGATTGAGAGGCTTGTTGCCATGGCAATATTTGCTGCTTTGCTGGTATTCCCTACAGAAAATAAAGGATTTTTTTTCTACTCAGAGAAATTGGCTATATATAGCAAGAGATGTTGGAGAACTGAAACAGCAGAATCTGGCTAGGGGAGGCTTGAGGGAAGGACTGACATTTATAAATCTGAAGGAATCACAATAGATCACACATTGATGAGGAGTGAGAGGGGTTGCTGAATGAGAGAAGGAAGGAAGGAGGGAAGGGAGGGAGGATGGAAGGAAGGTAGGGTGGAAGAGAGGAAGGAAGGGAGGAAGGAAGGAAGGAAGGATTGGTCTATCAGATATTTATGGTCTATCTTGGATTTAGGGACAGGCAGGCGGTCTGTTGCCTAAGAGAAAGCTATAGCTGCTGCTAGTTTACTAGAGGCGGTTTATAGCTTCAGGGAGAGCTAAGAGATAAAAACCTCTAAAATGAAAAAAAAAAAAAACCAACAAAAAATGGAATTGCTTACCGCTGAAATTGTCAGTGTAAATCACAATTTGTTTTCCAAATATAAGCTGCTTTCTTCTTTTTTTTTTTTTTTAATCTTCGCTCACAGCATTTTTAAAGCAAGGTGTTGATACCATTTGCATTCTCCTCTTGGCACAGTGAAAGCAAATGTGCTTCAGTCAGATGTTAGGGAGTACTGTCTCTTATGTATAGTTCAGTCTGTTGCTCGGAGGTGTGGGAAGAGTGTGACAATGTGCTTTCATTTTAATATTAGCCCATCTCAGCCAAGCATCTATGGATTACTGCAGAGGAAAGAAAATACTGGTTTGTTTTTTCTTCTTTTTTCACTCACATCCCTTTTAGACACAGAAATGCACCAAGCAACTTATAGTATTTGCCCTGAGGCCTAGGAAGACACAACTCCACTAAGAATGACCAGGTAACTCTAACTGACCTGAGTGTTAATTCACTTGCCGTATCCCTATCCACTCTTTCTTCCTTCCTCCTTTTCACATCAGTCATCCATTACAGCTTTTAATTTTTAAACTATAAAAGACATACACTGATCTGTACAAAAGACAATCTGTGCAAATCATTAATACAGCTCCTGCATCAGAGCATTTTATGCTTAAAAGAAAGAAGAGCCCAATGAGGAATATGTACTCCAGTGACCATGACTGACTGGAAGTTGTATGACTATGGGACACTCTGAGAAAACACACTTTTAAAGGATGCAAGATGAATAGATAGAAGACAGAAGAGCACATCTATAACCAGGATCTGATTTAATAATGATCAATTTAATAATAGAAAGAAAAAGTGCTAGCAGAGAGACGGAAAAATTGGAAACACAATTGCAACAGTGAACAGTGGAGGGACATGTGAGAGTGCATGTATGCGAAGGGTAGGAAGAGGAAATCTTCAAAACAACTTTACAGACTGTGTTCCTGTGTGTATTACAGCAGTTGTAGTGATGTGAATAGATAGAAAAGATCATTATTAAAGCAGTTACCAAGTAGTGAAGGACTGAGGTAAAAACAGAAGAACTAAAGATGATACTGAAATGATGAAATGCTATGGAGACAGAAAGAACAGAGCCCTCTGTTCACACCAATAATTGGAACTAGGAATGAAGACAAGAGAGGTTTTTTGGAAGGGAGGAGGAGAGTAAGAAATCCTTTCTTAGACATATTAACTTTCAACTGTCAGATAGACCTTCAGAAAATTAAACTAGAAATCAGAGAATGAATTCCAGTCCAATAGAAACAGAAAAGTTGGGAGGGGGGGAAGAGAAAAGTGAAAATATTAATATCTTATTTTTACCTGTATAACCTCATAACATCCACACCTCTTTGAAAGTACAGGCACTAGAAGACATGCCACATAACTCATAGTTCAAAACCACCATTCAGAAAGGTGAGGAACAACAACAGGAATCAGAAGTAGAGACTATAAGGACAGAGGACTGAGGTAAGCTTTCACTTCTATCACCAGCAGATGTATACAAACCACATGGTTGTTGAATTAGAATTTTTTGGTTGGTTTTGGTTTGTTTGGGATGTTGTGCTTCATTTTGTTTTGTTTTTCTCAGGGGAAGGCTGTTTTATTTACCAATAATCCATACAAACTAAATTTTAAAAATGCAGCATGTCATTGAAGAAGGCATAGTAGAATCATCAGGAATGAATGAGAGTTTGTAAAACAAAACAAAAAAAAAAAGGAAGAAAATTAAAGGATCTCAAAAGCAGCTGAGATTCAAGAGAAAGAGCAAGGGACCTGAGAGTCAGAAAAAGTACATAAAATTCATTACAGATGTACAAAAGCATAGAAGGGATTAATTAACTCTTTTATTAGAAAAAGCAAATTAAAGAGGCTATTAGCAAACTGAGCAGGAGGCCTTTCAGAGGAGTAGATCAAGTGAATGCTTTATAGATGTGACAGAAGACAGAATTAGAGTTGTCTGAGGTGGACCGTGCTCCTTTGGAAACCCTTAGTCACAGGATATCTTTGCATGATCAACATCCAGCATTTCAGGAGTATCAACTAACTGATCATCATTATGTCGCTGAAACTGGGGACAAAACCATGTGTCCCATAAAACTATATCATCGCACTCCTGATATGTGTCTGAAGACAATAGGACATTGTTCTTAAATAAATGCCAGTCGTACATCTGTATATACAAGAAGTCTGAGGTTGGCTTAGGCGTAAACTGAGGATCTTAAGATTCCACACAATGCTATAGGTTGCCCTGACAGAAATTTTCAACAGAAAATGCAAAAAAATTGACCTGAAAAAAGATCTGGATGGGACACATAATGTTAAGCATTCTCAAGGTGGCAATAGAACAACAGATGTGGTATTTCAGCTTTTGTCTCCCACCAGCAGTGGGGAAGCTATTAGACAAGCGTCTGTTATTGATTCATGCTGCTTAGAATCCATTTATACTGGCTGCTTTCAGAGCCATTATAATTTACAGTCTGTCATGTAAATTGTTCTTGGTCTGTGAAATATTGATCTATTAGATAGACATGCTATGCATGTGCACTGAACACATGGACTCAAAATCCTTGGGGATTTTGTTTTTAAACAGCAGATTATTGCCCACGTTCACTAGCTACTTCAAGAAACAGCTCAGTAATTTCAGGCTTTAATATCCTCCTCAACTCTCTTCCCACACAACTAGAGGTAATATTTGATGTACTAGGGATTAAAGCCCTGACATTTTTTTTTCATTTAAAATAAAGTAAATTTTGTGTGCACAAAGTATTTCTTAAACATCTTAAATGGATACATATGCACAGGTTTATGTGTATATAAATGTATATGTATTCTATACAACCTTTGATTAGATTGGAGGAGGTGGTGATGGACTGACTTCTTGGGTGATAATTTGTTTTGGCTTTAAACCTTACACTGTCAGTAACCTAAAAGAGAAACTATGTTCAGCTGATCTGTAAATGACAGTGACGTATGAGAGTAGCAAGGCAAGAACAGTTGTGTCTACACATATGCTGTGCCCAACAGTCTGCAGTGAAAGGCTTGAGGCAGCTGTGGTTTCAGAGCACCCTTAAGCTTGGAAGTGCCAGTACTAACATGACCACATCACAGCACTTGCTCATGTATTTCCACCAGGTTGTCTGGCAGGACTTGCCACACAGTGTCCATGTACTTTGTAGACAATAAAGGAAGTAATTTCTGTAGCCACCTTGCAGACAGAAACTGAGACAGGAGCTCAGATTTACTTGCCAAAGGCCGCTAGAGGAAGTAGGCACGAGAGCTACAACTAACAATGTCTGGACCCCCAGTCCATTTGCATCCCACCTGGTCTTCTGACAAAGGTGCTAAACCTCACCAATGTCAAATGCAAAGGCTTGATAACTGAGATTAAAACAAGAATTTCCAAGTGTCAGATGAGAACCTGGAAAGCGAAGAGCATGTTGTTCTAATGATAGTCAACCATAACTTTAATTAAACTTTTTCTGTAGCTTTCAAAAAGGACAACTAAATGAGAGTTAGAGATCAAGAACTAAACATTCATTTAATTACAAGGTAGTTATTTAGATGTCTGTGTATTTTATGAGTGAAAGAGAAATCAGATGTACAACTGACCATGTTTTTCACTGCATATCCCTGATTCACACACTAAACATCACTCCTGCAGAAGGAGATTTCTCAAAGGAAAAGCAAAACACAATTAGAGGCCATATTATAAGTACTCACATCCTAATTTTTTCTAACATTGTGGCTTTCAAAAGATCTTTTGATACAGTTATTTTTACACACCAGCTCTTCTTTTAAAAAGGAAGAGGAAGCTACCTGTCATCATACAGTGATGGGATACAGACGGAACACGTGTATTTTCCAGCAGCAGCAGATTAAAATACAGATCCCACACTAGTGCAGCAGACTCACTATCCCATTCCATGACAGAGAGCGAACTGCTTAAGTGGCAGGAGGCAGCTCTCATCCTGCTTGAACCAAACACTAGAGAACTAAAGTACTCTGAAATAGCAGTAGTTGTATTGTTACCCATGCACTGTTAGTTGTGCTACGCAATCAGGATACTCAAGAGGAAAGAAGCAGTTTGCTCTGAAATGCAGTGCCAGTGGTTTTGATGGGCACAGATGCTGCTGAACCCATGACCTGGTTCTGCTGCTGTCTCTGTACCATTTCATGAATGACAAGGCCTAACCTTCATTAATGAAGATCCCTTGCTGATAAACAACTTCTAATGCCAGACATGTTAAGAATACACTTTCTTCTTGGCCCAAGATGTCCCCATTGTATCTATTATTGTTCAGAATCTGTTTTGAAGGATGTGAGGTGTTGGATCAATGTACCTGGAGCTATAAACCAGTGGTGGATTTGGAGGAATTTTTTTTATATATAATGGCATAAACCAGAGGCAGAAAGTGGCAATCAGAAGTCATTTGCAGAGATAGCATTAGTGACATTAGCATCAGGCCAGGGAAAGGCACTTCTAGCTTCCAGTCAAACATAAATGTCATTCCAAAAAAGTTGCAGATAGAAAAACTTTTTAGGAAAGGAAAGGAAAGGAAAGGAAAGGAAA
>WBNH01003355.1:20018-232178 GCA_013401255.1 Urocolius indicus | reverse complement strand
AGAAAAGAAAAGAAAAGAAAAGAAAAGAAAAGAAAAGAAAAGAGAAAAGAAAAAGTTAGTACAGAAGAAAGTCCCTGCATTCAGAATGACAAGGTCTCAGTGATGCTAATTTTGACAGTATTCATGGTAAAGTCCAAGATTATGAATTTTCACTATATTTTGATCTAAAAATCCAGCATATTGAAATGTTTTTATCTTGGACTTGGATTAATGGAGCAGATTGCCCTATATATTATGAAGAGAGCAAGAAGAATTTCATCTTACGGTAACCTTCAAGTGTGGTCACATGGCAGACGAAGAAAGCTATCTATTTGGCAGCTGGATTTTAATGTAATGACAGCCTATATATAAGCAGATTTCGAGCACACATACATATACAGGTTTTAAAATAAAAAGGAATCAAATAGTTCTTCCATAGTATCAATTCATACAAATGAAAATATTTTTTTTCATTTATCTCCCCACGAAAAAAAATATCTAAATGGATTACAGTCCTTTAGCACCATCTTGAGAATAAAGTGAAAAAGTTATCACAGCAGTATTTTATGGTAGTAGTCATTTTATCTGTAGTGTAGAAGACAGATGGGGTAACTTTTTGTTCTGTCTGTCTGTAATCATTACTTCACATTATTTTATATTCGTATCACTAAATGCATCCCAAGAGCAGAAACATATGCCATCAAAGATTACTATTTGCTACCAGCTTGATTCTGTAAGCAATACAGTTCAGAAAATAATAGAAAGCTCTGCAGATACATTGGCAACACTCAAATGAATTGCCATTTTAAGGTATATTCTAATCAGGTTTGATGGAAAGCAGTACAAGAAAGCTCTCACTCAAATTTTTAAAAGCGATAAATATGAAGACTGAAAAACATGTAGTTGTTATTCTGTATAGTGTATAATTGTTTATTTATAATTAAAATGAAATTTTCTGTGAAAAATCACTCTATAATATTATTTTAAAGTCTTTTCCTATAAATAGCTAGTGAAAACACTCATTTCGACTCCCTTAATGCATTAGGAACAAAAGGTCACTAAACAGGAACTAGTTAAAAGGAAAATTGATACAAATCTTTGTATGTCTAATGTACAAGACTGAATCTTAATCAGCACTTAGGGAAACCTTGAGTCACTTGTGCATGACACAGACATATGCATGTACGCAGGCAGGTACATACATCACACATAAGACAAATTTCCTAAATATTCATGTTCATTACTCCTTGTGTCTAAGGTTGCTAGAGACATGACATTACCAAAATTAATAATGTATTAGCTGGAATTCATTTCATACGTATTTCAGCAAAGTTGTATAGGCAGTACTTCAAATCACCGCTATCTGGGAGATCTTAAACTTCTGATGTAGTGTTAATACAAATACGAACTCAACGGATAAAGCTGGGAGCAGCTGAGATGCCTTGCAAGCTTCTCCTGACAAGTTTGCCAGTACACTTCATCTTCATGCTCCCATATCCCTTCTGGTCCTGCAGGTCCAGGTTCTCAAACACATGAAAAAGAGCAGTCGATTATTCCAGTTTCAAATCTAGGCAGATCCCTTTGCAAGGTCCACTGCAAGATTAATTTCAGCACTGATGGACTGATTATTTCCCAATAGTGCAACCAGGCAAAACATAAGCAGCATAAAGACAGGCAGAGTTTGTGGCTCTTGGAGCCAACAGCTGTAAATGTAAGAACCAGCAAAGAGCTTCATCTTGTCTCAGTGTGTGTTCATAGGAAGTTATGTGCACACATTCTTTGCTCAGTTTGAAAAGTCCATCATGATACTTTATAGACAGAAAGTGAACAAGTGCCTGACTTTCTTCCCATCTCACCTCCCTGTCTCATTTTGCTCCCAGAGTAGCATTACTCATATCACAGAAAGTATGGCACCAATACTTTTAACATTGTAGATACCTAAGGAAAAACAAGTCCTGTCTGATGACTTTCCATCTGCCTGTGTTACTTCACCAGCTTCTGCAGCAAGGAAGCCCACAGGGCTATATTACATGCCCACACTATTTTCTAAGGACAAGTGCAGAAGTTGCAGTTGGCTTATGATGCATTTTGCCCTCAGCTGGGAATATACGAAATTAATCATCACCTTTTCAGTCTTTCATTGCTTTCCATACAGGAGGTGGTCCTGTCTCCTACCACCACTCAGAACTTGGCATGAATGTCTCAGCCTTGTTCACTTGCTGAGAGCTCCCTATCATACTGCAGACCAGACTGATGATGAAAGGACCAGGAGAATACTCTATTCCTCCATCACAAGGATATCAGATTTTCCAAAGAAAACAAAAGGTTCTGGTGACAACACTGTTGACAGCAGTAGTAAGGAAACATCTAGTTCTTCCCCCAAAATGCTGCCTGAAAATAAACCCCAGACAAAATTGAAAAGTTACATAGTAGATAAAAGGTGCTTCTTAAATCAAAGGTTTTTCAGCAGCTGTAGAAAGGTCTATAAATAAAGAACTACAGGTCTACCAAAAGCCACTTTGGTCTGATTCTTCCCATAGGGAGCTTGGTTTCAGAACTTACTGATATGAGTGCATGATCAGGCTTCTGGTGCAAGCAGTGGCAGTAACTGATGCTGAAGTCAGTGCACCAACACATCATGATCTGTGATACTTTATATTCCAAGGTCAGAGCTATAATTTTTGAACAAACTAACAGACAGAAACAAAAATTATGTATATGTAATAAAAATACTGGAACACATTCCCGTTTGGATGGTTCCCATGGATCCAGTATCACTCAGTAGAGCTGTGTCATATGCCTAGGTCTAGAAGGCCAAAACTTCCCCTGCAAGGCAAAAACACTGTGCCTCCAACATTGTGCCATTTATAATACTGGCAATTTTTGGGAGCAGTGACTCTGGGAGCAACAGAGGTTGATGAACACAGGT
This sequence comes from Urocolius indicus, assembly GCA_013401255.1. NCBI lineage: Eukaryota > Metazoa > Chordata > Aves > Coliiformes > Coliidae > Urocolius > Urocolius indicus. The sequence goes on along the minus strand of WBNH01003355.1, from coordinate 229,270 downwards.
ATTTTTGCCTGTTGACTCTATCCAGAGACCACTTGAATCTAGTCCAGAAAACAAGCAAGTTTAAGGCAAGTCTTATGGTTGAACAGTATTTGCACATACTACACACAGTAAGTAGAAAACACAAAGAAAGGGGACCTTTCTAACACTCAATTATGTAAACAAGAATGAAGCAAATTGGAATATATCACGATGTTCATACAAACAAGCAACAGGAATGAATTTAGTGCCATAACATTTCACATTACAATTGCAATGGCTCTGAGTAGCCTGATGTTTTGCTTTGAAAATGCATTTGTATTTTCCCCTAGGCTAAAATAGCCAGCTACATGATGGATTTTGGCATTCCAACTTTCATGCCTAAGCTCTAATAAACCCTCAGGAAAAGATCATAGCATAAATTCACCTGTTTATGAGATGCTTAATGATATTTCATCAATCATAATTTTGTTGTTGCTTTAAGCTGTGTCAGTAGTTACCTAGTTAAAACTAATTGCTACATTTCTCATAGAATGGTTTAATACACAGGTTTAGAACTAATAGCCCTCTTAACTGACGAAAGTCCATGTTCCTGCTGCAATAGGTTCTTGAGCATTTGATACATTGGATTGTTGAAAACAGAAGCAGAATTTAAAATCTCAGCATCATTTTGACATAAGAGAGAAATCCTTTACAGTAAGAAGAATCATTCACTTGAACAGCCTCCCCAGGGACATGGTAGAGTCCTTATTGCTGGAGGTTTTCCAGAAGTGTTTGAACAGGGTGCTAGATAATTTTATCAGACTTCCTTCCCCACAAAAGATAGATCTTTTGAAGTCCCTTCCAAACTGGACTATTCTACAATTCTATTAATAATATTTGAAGCCTGATTCTGCTCTTAGAAATAAAATAAATCAATCAATTGTTGTATCAGTGAGATAGTTATTGCCCATGTGAAGGAACACACTGTCCTATCAAGACTATCTATTTGTCCTTGCCCCTTTTTACTCATATCCTCATTTATCCTTTCTCTATTTGTAATTGTTCACATAATTACATTACTTTCATTTGAAATGTAATCCTCCTGGATAGAACAGCCTCCTTTCTGGAGAAATGAAGGTCATGTAAGATCACAGCTCTGTTTATCAGAAATTAGCCAAGAAAGCATCAATACAATTTTTATCTAATTAGTCATTATCCGCATTATACCGTTTCCAGTATTTCAGGACAGACTCTGAGGTCCTAATCACAAAACAAGTTTAAATAGTGTGGGTGGACCATTGCATTTTGTTGCTGAACTGGAGCCTGAGGATACATCTGCAGTGCAGTTCCTGCTGTGGCCATATCTCATGCAAACATTCCCCACTAGTTTTCAACCAGCTGCTTTAGACCTCTCTGGCAGTACAAAACCAACAGTCTGGAAGTTCATACCAGGCAAAAAAATCTGCCTGATACAGGGACAGATCTGGCAGAGGATGGTAAAGGCTGGTGTTTAGAAAACTAAAGATGCTCTCAGACGTTGCTATCAAGGACATCCTCGGGGGCTCTACCCAGAGCTCTGACCTGAACAGCAGGCAGCGCTCCAATCACTGCATTTCACAGCATGGTGTTTTAAGGTAAATAATCAGCAGTCTCTATGACACCTCAGGCTTAGTCTTATCCTGTCATCAATTAAGAAACTAAGTAATTATTGAAGTGGTTAGTCTGGGCCAAACAGTGTCAACACCTTTCCATTTCAGTGGCAGTAAAGGGAGCTCAGCCTGCAGAGCTTTGTGGATCCTCCTGTGAAGGTCTATCACTGTCTTCCCTGACCCACTGGTGCCCCGAACAACTCTTCCAGATCCTTCAGATCCTTCTCCTGGGACCATCTGCCTGACTTAATGCTGTACCAGAAAAGGGTTAGAGATTCCCTCACAGTTGCACCAGAAGTCTTAGGAAAGACATCTCAAATGTGGCTCAAGGAACATACATAAGTTTTAAGTCCAGTACCTTAAGTGAACTCACCATTCTGAGAAGTTCACACTCTCACAGCTTTGACAGAATCATGAGCAACAAAATAATTTGTTTATAAAGCTGATCAGAAGCGTGATGTTCTGTAGACTCTACAGAAGTTGTAAACATAGTCCCTGCCCTGGGGCACAGGATCAGAGAAACTGAAACCACTTATGCAACTCAGAGCAAGAGATAAATTAGCAGTGAAATACAGAACCTTGATTTCTTATACTGCTTTTTGATTACTAACTCACTTCTTGCACACATTACAGATTTTCTTCTATTTTACACCAAGATAAAGATCCAGTGGAATTATATTATTCCTGTTGCCTGAAAAATCATAAACAAGACTTCAGTAAAATGTCAACTTGGAGAAAATCTGGGAAAAAAAAGTCAGATCTGCTTCAATAACAAGTCAAAGGCATCTAACCTACTTGTTCTACTTGAAATGCAATCTAACTCTATATCAATGTATTGTGTGCATAGTTTCTAGGTATTGCTACATGTGAAAGTTCCCCAAGCCAAGAAATTCAGTGAATAAGCAAAACAAAACAAAACAAGACAAACAAAAAAAAAACCACTAAAACCAGAAATAAAAGACTGGATACTCTGCAGTGTGAAGCTTCTGATAACACCTCAAGCTTTTCTTAACTTTGCAAGAGTAAAATAATCACTTTGTGTATTGTGCAATCTGAGCTTGTATTTACATTTAAAATTTATACAGCAAGGAAATGTCTTGCATCAATCAGGTAATAATATTGATAAATGCTCTTTTAAAAGTCAACTAGGAGTGCAATGAGAAGCTCTATGCATGTTGCGGTGAAAATGTGCCCCAGCCAGTTTGTTCTGCTATTCAAGGAGGATGTAAGTGGTCTATTAGACTTCTAGTATGACAACTGATGTTACCACAGGGCACTACAGAGTGGATTAAGGACAGAATTATTTCCAGCTTTAACTCTGGGTCTGAGTCAAGCTCTCCACATTACTTAGCATTTGTGTTTACTTAGGTTTAGTAATACTTCTTTAGCTGTTTGGGGGTAAAAAGAAAATCGAAAATTTACTAAGAATGTTTGGCAATGAGAATTCAATGTTATTTAGTTATTTATTTATTTAGAGACACTGCCATATTATTTTAGCTCCTCATAAATAAAAGTTTTAGCTTTCCATAGGACTGCAGGTTGAGGCAATGTTGCTCCCTGAGGTGCAAACATAGACCTGTATTTTTGAAAAGTCTGAGTTAAACTGGTGCACTGCAGCAGAAATGGATGTGTTTTGAAGGGGGATAACAAAATTCAAAGCCCTAATTTTCAGTGGACAGATGTCATTTAAAAAACCCCCAAAACTGCTGATAAGTCTTGCTAGAGATGTCAAAGGATGTTTATGGAAATGTTTATGGAACATTTCCTGGATTGTGTGCTTTATCTCATTACCCCTTGTCCTGTTCCTAGATACCATCAAAAAAAGGAATGCCCTAAGACACATTACAATATAAATGCAACTAATATTGTTAACACAAACACCTCAAGCCACCTCAATGCACCATACTAGCTCCCCAAAACAGTGTAAATATGCCAGTTAGCCTGAGAGGAAATCTAGTATCATATACACATTCTGCACAGGAAGCCAATACAGTATTAATCACTGAAGCTAATGCTGTTATTCAGCCCACAAGTAAGGAATGTGCTGCTATGTTTTATCTTCATCAACAGCTATGTTTCATTTCATTTGGAAAGAAGGAATAGGAATAAAGAACTAGTAGAGTTGAATTATGCCTATGAAAATGGTGCCTTCTACAAATTACCCGTGGCCAATACATTTTTCAGGTTAACTAGCAAAAAACTGTTTTACAAAGACTGGTTCACCAGGTGCTATAGTTCACATGCTGTTTGGAGTCTAGATATGAGCACTTCTCTATTGAATTGCAAGCAGCCTTGGTGTGCATTTGACCTCTAAGCTGGGAATGAAAACCCCCAGTAAACACACAGTTCAGAAGCTTAATGTTACTTTTTATTATTAGAACATGCACACCAATTGTTCCCTTGTTTGCATGTATGCTCAGTTCAAAGAAATATTCCAAGTGGAACATAGGTTTCTATACATATTTGCCACAGAGGCAGATCTCAAACAAAAGGGTAAAGGCAAAGAGGAATCATGGTTGCCCAGTATGAAATACTTAACCAGCTTCCTCGCATGGAGAGAGAGAGTCCAAGGCACATTACAGGCCTGTCAGATCCCCTCGGGCCAGAGCTGCAAAATTCTCTATTTGTGCTAGAAAAGGCCCTCAGGGATGTGCCAAACTGCCATTAACTAACCAGTGAGCAGCAAATACAGAGTAGCTGCTTTTACTGCCTTCAGTTGGAAATGCCCTGGAGTGATTCTTTCATTGAATTCCTAAAGACTGCTTGGGTACAGGGAGGGAGGGGTTTAGTGTGCTGTGAATTCTTTTTCAGAGAGTAATGATTTTGAAGACAACTCAGAAATAGCACTAAGTCTCAGGATGCAGACAATATAGCTCCATGTCAGCTGGCAGTCACTCTGACAAGTAGATGATATGTCTGGAATGTTCCAAATTTCTCTTCTTCTCCCTCAGGCATGCGCACACAAAAAGCATAACCACCCTTACTCTACAGTGCTGGAACAACACTGTATTTTAAGAGCCCACAATTGTCTGTTACTGCCAGCTCACAGCAAGAAATATTTCTGAAGGAACACAGAGGGTTTTTTTCTGCTACATGGAACTATGTGCTTGGCAGCTCAGTGAAATGTGTCTCTCATACAAGCAGAGATATCAGTCTCTTGAAGTACCCCACCAACACAAAGGCATAAACAAGAAGAGATCCAAATCAAACTTTTCCCTGAAGTACCTTATGATGTATGGTAGAGCAGGTCCAGAAATGGAATTGGTGGCCATGAAATGCAAATGAAACTGAACCCTGAACTACAGCACAAGATATACCAAAGAACCTCCTGATTCCAATAAAGTGCACAAAAATTACAGTATATGCTCTTGCTTATCACTAGTAGTAATATTAATATAGGCTATTTTATATTATTTCAGTATTCCAAACAGTTGAACTAACAGCATCTTGTACCTCTTTTTACTAGGAAAAAGTAATACATGTACATCTACGAACAAATAGAAACAAGTATGGAAATACGAGCAGCTATGGACAGATATGCATGAAGTATCTCCAGCAGGTTTGCACTGAGACAGAAATCAGAAGTTAAATACCTGAAACACACTCCTTCTGAAAGAACAGCCAGAAATAGTCTGGCACTCCTAAATTTCCTCAACAAAAGACATTAAGAAGACCTCAGATCTCTGGAAGTCTTATGTAATGGTTATTATTGAAGCACTAAGAACTCAGTCACTCAGAAAAAGTTCTTAGAAACAAAATGCAACCACTATGTTTTGTAAGGGTTTCTTTTGTGTGACATTTTTGTGACACTTTCCAACTCTTTGTTTGCTGGTTAAAAAATGAAACAAAAAACAAACAAAAAAACCCAAAACAAAACAAAAAGAAACCCACATCATATAATCATTAGATTTCTTTCTTCCTTTTTTTCACCTTCCAAAATACAATTACTCCTCTTAGGAGGTAGATTATCTTCATCTGTTTTATTGGCATATAATACTCACATGCAAATTACTAATTTGCAGGGGCTTTGGTGTCTTGTTTTCATAACTATTATCAAAATCCCTTCCAAGCCTGCCTGCCACATTAAAACACACTATATTTCATTAAATGTCATTTGGATTGTGTCAAGACGACACTTCTATTAATTTGCATTTTAGAGCTAAAGTATGCTTATGTATATATTGCTTCTTCCTTCCACTTATAGTCCTTATAGTTCTGTAGGGTATAGCTTGGTATGAAACTCCTGATTCTCTCTTAACAACTATTGCAGTGGGAACACTGGACTTTGGACTAGAAATCAGTCATCAGGAATTGCTTCATGAAGTCAGCTAACTATTATCCAACCTGATACAGGAATCAGCAAATGAGAATTGAACCTGTAGTCTCTTAGGCCCATCATTCCTTTATGAATATCGATCCTTCTCATTTTCTGCCTCCATAAAATATGGACAAACAAGAAACTATAGCACCATCAAACACTGAGTGGTTGGAAAATACACCCACTTTCCTTACTAAACAATTTAAATTTGTCCTTTTCTTGAAATTTGCAAGCTACGCCTAACCCTTTACCTGACTTAGTCCAGAAGTGTATAGGTCAGTTTAAGGGCCCATTTTAGGTACTCTGAATTAGGAAGTTCTAGAGGACATCCTCTCCCTCTATTGTCTACAGAGAGAATCTGGGGAGATTGGCAGCCAAGATGATGGAGCCTAGGGCGATATTTATTCCTTTCAACTAAGTTTCCATATTCTCCTTACAAACACAAGCCAAAAACCTTCACCTCATCTTGCACAACTCTTACAAATGCACATAATTCATATGACTATTTGTAAAGGAAAACATAGATTTACCAAAATAAAGAGTGGTCATTTCTTTCCTGTAATATATGACAGAAAATCCTCCTTTTTGAAAACCTTTAGCAAAAGTATGAGAGGAAGCAATGCTTCAGACATTATCCAATAAATCATCCACTCAATCCAGCTGGGAATTAGGGGTTATGGCTCCATCCTCATACACTATAGGTTTGCTTTTGCTTGTATCACCCTTACAGATGTTAAGGAAACTTTTTAAGATCATCTTAGCTTCCAAATAAAAATCAGCAAATATTTAAAACTGTGGATGAACAACAAAAGCTATACTTTACATCTTCCTGAGTAGGGTATTCAGCATGCTGAATATGTCCAGTCACTCATTCATTGTGACAGAAAAAGAAACTGAACTTGGAAAGATAGTAAAAGAAAGATCTCAAGTAGTTACATCTGATATATGGTTAAGGGTAATCAAGTTCTTTTACTAAATTACCTCTAAAAACTTTAATTATGAGGTTTGTTTCTAAGGGACTTAGTATTCAAAATATAGTTTGTTTTGGTGGAATAAGAGCAACTATATGTTCTACAAATGACTCCCATATCCTTGCCCTCTTGGCTTAGAAATCCACCATCTAAGCTTTTAGTTCTTTATAAATATGTTTTAGATCTTTCCATTAGTCTTCCCCGGTTTTATTGCTGCACATGATGTTGTATGGTACCGGATATCCCTTTGGTCAGTTGATGTTAGTTGTCCTGTCTGTGTCCCCTTTCAACTTCTTGTGCACCCCCAACCCACTAGCTGGTGGGCACATGTGAGGAACAGAAACTCTGTGCAAGCATTGCTCAGCAATAGCTAAAACATCCCTGTGTTTTGAACACTATTTTGGTCATGAATCCAGCACACAGCAACATATGAGCTGCTATGAAGACAATTAACGTTATCCTTGTCAAAACCAGCACACAGAGCCATTAGCTTCCACGATCAATGTGGTTGGCTGTAGGCCAGTCAGAGGAGTGAAAGACAAGCCTTATGAGGGAAATCCCAACTTCTGCAGGAAACTTGTAGGAGAAAGAAATGTAGCGGTGAAGAGAGCCTGTTGAGTGTGGTGCACTCAGCCCACGGGATCTTCACAATGTGTCATCTTCTGATGATACTGAATATGGAACATAATAGGAAAACAGACTTTAAGAACATCTGAAATATACTTCTCTTGTGAGTCTTTTTGTTATTTATAGTGTTGTGCAAATGCAATGCAACACACACTATATGCTGGGGGTTCATATCATAGTGAGATTCCAACTAATGTTCGACATCCTTCTCCACACAAACAAAGAGACTCATGAGGAAAGATTTGTGGTGAGAGCTTACCTAAACAATGCATGGGGAAATATGGCACTTGCTAAGACTCTTAACAACATGATCCAAGGAAGACCCATATGTGCCATTTTCCTAATAGTCTTTTTCTGAAGAGCTCTTTAAAAAGGCTTTTAAGAGTTTTGCAGCCTGTTGGCTGAATCCTTCATTAGTCATTAGGATTGGCTTCTTTCATATGAAAAGACATCAGAACTCTTTACAATTCTAACTATTTCAGGGAAAAGAATGCAATGTGACATTCTTCGGGTGACATACATTGAATCAGGACATAGCTGTCTTGACTCATATAGCTAGGGATTCGATTTTAATAATACAGGTTGCATCACAGCTTGATGCAGAGTTCTCTGAGTAAAAGGGAGAAGACACAGAACTCAGAGGTACCTAAATTATATTTCCATTTTTACATACAAGAAGAACTGTATTTTACAGCTATTATCATATTTCTGTTACACTGTGATTTCAGAACAGAGTCCCCTTCTCTGTGTTTGTCACCCAGCTACTTTATGCTAAAGCTGTTGCTTCCATACAAGAGACATATTTTATGAGTGAAAGGTTAAATATCTGATTTTTGTTCACATGAGCTTAGCCTGAAGTCCATGTGATAGCTGGGTAAGCAGGCAGAACATTAGTTGCAGCAAAATACTTCCCTTAACATCCAAGCCTGAAGGAATGTTTATTCGATGAGGCAAAACAAAGGTGCTGATTTCTGAGCTAGTCAAATGTTTGGGAATTGATGATCTTGTTCAAGGAAATTTAAACCTCTCCATTAGGAAATTCCATGGTCCTAATCCCATGTCATCTGCCATGCTCTCAGATTGGAGCTACCTTGAATCTAAAAGGCTTCCTTTCCCCTTCACTGATCACCAAAAGATGAAAGTTAAGACCATCCACTTTATCCGCACAGCATTTACTATGAGAAGTCTCAAAAGTCCTTCAGGGAGCACAAGCAAACCCGAGCTAAAGCCAGGAGGATATAAACAATTTTGCAAGGCAACTGAAAAGATACATAAGATTGTTCGTTGAGTGACAAATTTGTTTGGCTTACCAGCACAGTGAATTTCCTGGCCATTTAAACCACTGCACTGCTGTCCAAGAGAGAACTGTGTGAAATTTGCAGTCTCTGGAATAAACCAGCTGTTGGATTACCTTAAAGCAGTTCTTTCGGATAGATGCTTCCCCATTTGAATTATGTATTATAGCCTGGGAGAGCTGTAGAGGCAAGAAGTCTGACATCTGTTCCTAGGGCTTTAATTCTTTATTTTCTTTTACCTGGGTCCATTCACATCCATCATCCAATTTCTATATTCCAGGTAACGTAGCCACTGAAGAGCAGAAAGGAGTAGTACAGACCAGGAGTTAAATCCTAGGGTCTGGACTACAGGGAAGGGACAGAAGATCTCTTATTGTTCCTTCTTCTGCTATCCTTAGTTTCTTTACTGGAAAGGATGATATTGCTGACCAAAGACTGTGAGTGTGGATGTAAAATTAGTCCAAAGTGGTATGTGCTCTGTCACCACCTAGGCACATCTCTCTTAGTGCAGATTCTGGCTTCTTGCAGAAAGAAATCTTTCATTTCCAAGGGTCTTGGGTCTAAAATGTTTTGTGTAATGAAAGGGCTTCCATTTGTTCTCTCTCAGAATTACTAGTGACTTGAGACCATAAAGGATGTAAAAGCATAATCTACAGAAAATTTATTACTCTGAGTGCGCTAAGTACTAACCTGGGAGAAAATCAGTTATTTTGCACTCGCATGCCATTGCCTTGGTTCCAGGCTCTGCTCTACAAATAGGAAACTTAGTTCAGTTGCCTTTGAAATTAAACAGCTATATCAGACTTAGCAGTTTGGAACTACAGGAAAGCATCAATCAATAATTTAATTATCCACATTCTCCCCTTGCTCCCTCCTCTCTTCCTCCTTATTTTTCTCCAAGTGATCAAAAGCTAAGCTGTTTTTTGTGTCATGGGATATCAAGCAAATTTTATTGTGTGCTGCAGATATCAGTCATGATCTCATACATCTAAGCAGCATGAAAATGACTGCTGCAATGTGATCCAGGCTGCTCCAGAGACTTGGCTGATTGACAAATAGACCACATGTGTGCACAGTGTGCAACAGCACACATTTCTGATAGTGCTCTGGAATGGCTGGGAAAGTCTTCAAAAGAGAAAAGACCACTTTTTCCCAATGCTGAACCACACAGATTTCTCCCTTCCTCACTATCTTTCATAACCATCCAGTTAAGTCTATTCATTAAGTCCATCCAGACCATCTCCTTTCAAATGACCATCAAAGGAAGTAAGTCAAATGTGTCCTAGGTATTCGTGTAAATGATAAGCAGCTTCATAGGAAACCACGGGACACCAGACTCTGCTGTTTGTGCTGCTGGCACGGTTTTCATTACACATAGAAGTTTTTTTTTCTCATTATTATTGTTAACAAAAGAGGATCTTTTGATTGTTAACCACAATATATTTCAACAGTTGTCACTCCAAATGAGAAACATTGCAAATAAGTCACATTGACAGAAAAAAATTCTCACATTAATCTGAGAACAAAACTCTTCCAATATTTCTATCCTCAGAAACAAGCAAAACTAATAACAAGACTCCTATATAATCCACCAAGATGATGATAAACTATAAAAATAACAAAGCAAAACCTTATTAAAAAGTAGGAGTCATCAGTGATAACTGCTCATTGGCAGCAGAATTATCAAGAGAGCAGAGTGACATTTCTGCCAGGTACAATGTGGTAGATGAGGGATCAAGGAGCTTTCTATGCAAATCAGATCACACTTGACATACAGCAAGTGTAAAATCCACAGCAGTGCTTGCTCTCTCTCAGCACAATCTTACTGAGCATATTCCTTTCCATGCAGCTGGGGCTCTAGAAAGCCCTGTAAGGACAGACAATTCAGCAAAAACCTTTAAAATACTCCTGAAAGTGTGAAAGATTCATTCCCATGCTTTGAATGTTGCTCATATCCTGTATTAGATTAACTTGTAGTGGCAAGGTGTCTTCTGCTACAACCATGAATATACTTCAAAAACAGAAAATTCAGATTCATATAGGATGCCTAACCACAAAGAGAGATCTATATAACTTCAAATACTGTTTTATCAGAAGAAGAATGTATCAAATCCCCTTTCCTTTTACAGCAGGGCATTTTTCAATCTGATTCATCTGCCTTCTTCCCAATGCCTTCCAGTCATTTTTACCTTCGTCCCTTCCTATTCTTTGGACAGTGTTCCACCCAGGTACCAGAAAGGCCTGCAGGCAAGCAACTTGGTGTTTGACTCAGCTTCATTTCCTCTTGCTCAGACTTCTGTCAACTTGCAGCTGCTAAGTAGGGGGGAAAGGTCTTGCCTTGCCTCTTCTCACACTTCACTGAAGGTTGCCCTGAGAAGGGAAGAGTTCCTGCAGGACACTGTGATACTCTTCACCCTGTGTACATTGACTGATGCTTGTGCTATACTCCATTTGAGTAGGGTGAATTTAAAAGGGAGGGTGAAAGCTTCACCTCCACCCCCATATTTGGTAATAACTAACATAAAACAATCTGGTAGCAATAAGGCATGTGATGCTCTGAGTTGCAGTTTCTCTGAAAAAAAAAAAAAAAAAAGAGGATGCGGCCTCCCTTCTCCCTTTTTTATTTGTTAAATAGGAAAGAGTCACTTTTGCTAAGAAAAGTAAATAGCTCTGCATCTTGGTAGTTTAGATTAGCATGCTTTCATTTTCATTTTCTGCTACCTACATTTCATTTGGCCTGGCGACAACCCCAAAAGAGAACAAAGACCACGCAAAGATCTCAGCAGTATGCAGTCATACGACCATTCTCTCTGGCTGACAGTGCTGTGGGAAGCTTGGAAGCACAGGAGCCACCCAGATCCCTAGCACATTTTTGAAGAGGTGATATAATTTGAGCTGCTTCATTATAAAAAGGCAACCATTAGGAAAGCCAAGTTATGCTAATGAAGCCTTGGGCACTATCGTGCATCGATTAAATACTGTTTAATATTTCAAAGTCACAGGAAAAAAAGGAGCTCAGGGAAGCTCAAAAGAGCAGAGAAAGTCATCAAAGCAAATAAATCTGGGGTGGTTTTCTCATACTAAATAGTTGTTTTTATAGCAAAATGACAAGGAGTAATATGCAGCACCTGTGAGGAATTTTCTAGCATCTGCCCATTTGTCCCATTTAAAAATATTACATATATTCAGCATGTGAAACAACAGCTTTATGATCTTTATCTCCCATTCCTGCAGAAAACTCACATCTTACAGTAACTTGTATTCTATATAAACCTCCCATCACATGAGGTTCTTCACTCCATCCTTCTTCCTGCGTTTCCTGCATATTAGCTGTATTTCTATATCAATCACACCCTGCACATCAAAAAATAATTTTCTTCCTTCAAACTACTTTACACCATACAAAAGTAATTAATATACAAGTAAACAGAATGAAATGCAAAGTTAACAGCAGTGTGACTAGCCATTTGAATACTCATCATGGGTTATGTCTTTTGAAGATCTAGATTCCAGCTTTTGCACATTTTCTAGATTAAAGTCATTATTGTTTAGAGCAAAAGTTTTTAGAACATTAATCCTACTCTGAATAAACTGAATAATAAAACACTCCCACAAATGTTAAGGAAGTCAGCTGTACCAATAGTGCTTTTCCTCATTGAAGGTTCATTGCATTTGCAGAAGTCCTGGTAATAAGAATTCAATCTCAAATACTCCCTATGAAAGGCAGTTCCAAGGATCATGAAGGAAAGTTTGAGATCAGTTTATCTCGAAGGCAATATATACACGGTACTTGGATTTTCCACTCTAACCTCGTGATTTGTTCATACTTCGAAATGCTTGAGTTTTAAAATCTATAAAGATACTAGAAGCAATGCTAGGTTTTAGCATTCAAGGTTTAATTGATGTTAGAGTATAAGTTAGGTGAAATCCCAGTGAAGCAGGACTAAGCCTGAACTGCATCACCCACTGAAAAGCATGTACTTCGTTATTCTCCATTTTCAGTCACCAGCATCTCCTCTGTTAATCTGCAGTGACTTCTTGTTTGCTGTTTTTTTCTGCTCAGAGGCTACTCCAGGCCAGCCGGTTGACAGGCAGCTCAGAATGCTCTGACAGATAAAATTTTCACACTGACATTTACTAACTTGTAGCTCACAGATAAAGTATTGGCTAAAAGATTAAGTAGTTATGTTTACAGACTGATATTTTGCCCTCTGCTATTACACATTTATTCAGACTTAGAGACAAAATGTGACATTGCTGCTTGTCTGGGAACAAGCTGATATTTGGGCTCCCCATCCTAAGCCCTAATCTAGCATCCAAGAACAAGGAGTTATGGACACCTATTCAGCTTCATGGTGGATTTCAACATGGCCAAATTAACCTAATTGAAGTTCCCAGCTGTATCACCTATTGTTAAAGCTGCCTTATAATTCCCTTAACAGCAACATTTTCAGGTTGTGTAACTCCCATCAGAAAAACTGCTTCCCATGCTGAGAGTCATCTTCAGTCAAAGCATTTTACTGAATACAGCAGGGAGAAAAGAAGAGAAATTACGAAATGTGCTTATTCAGAAGGTCCAGGAAAACCACATTCGCACCTGCTTGAGCATACACATTATGGAAGAGCATTTAATTACACAACACCATGATTTCTTGTTTCCATGGGTCCTGTCTCATTCAGTGCATAAATATGCGTAGTGCTCACTTGACTGGAAGATATTCAGTATTTTCTTTTATTCTTGTTATTCAATGTGGATTTACACTCTCTTTCTTGTGGACCACTTACCCATAGCTCAGCAGACAGAATTACCTCCTCATGGGCTTTGCTACAGAGATACAGGAAGTCAAAACAAAACTGACAGACATTTGCACTGTGTTTCAGAGGCTGCCCTTAGTAATAGACTATGTGAAATAATAGATAATTGAGCTAGGCTTTAAAGTATGGCAGAAAAAAGAGAAATTACAATAAGTAATTACTTTATATTACCAATTAACACCCAGGTCAGATAAATGGTTCAATTATATTCTAAAATAATTGGTTAGCTTACACTAAAACCATGTATTTTTGTATCCTGCTGCCTTCTCCCTGTTAATATTTTTTCCCTACAACTTGCTCTGTTCATGGTGGCCCCTGTATCCATGTCCTACTGAATTCATACTGAACCTACTGAATTCAAGGATGCAAAACAGAGAGGAAGGACATGAGATCATTGTACTTCTGCAGTGTAGATTTAAAACTAGAGCTCCTAGACCTGTTTTCATTATACACAACTTCAGGTACCTGCCAGAGGGAATTACATTAGAAGAAGCATGATCATCTGTCATGGACAAAGGAAAGGAGACAGTACAATGAAAGATTATTCAGACATATGAGCCAAATGGTCCCTAGATGATGCTCAATTGTCTCCTTTGACCATAAATGATTTGTCAGCACTGAGCTCTAATAACAGAATCACAGAATCATTTAGGTTGGAAAAGACTGTTAAGATCATCAAGTCCAACTGCAAACCTAGCACTAAATCCACCACTAAACGATGTCCCTAAACATCACATCTGTCTTTTGAATATCTCCAGAGATGGTGATTCAACCACTTCCCTGGGCAGCTCATTCCAATGTTTGACAATCCTTTCAGTGAAGATTTTTTTCCGATATCTAATCTAAACTGCCTCTGCTGCAACTTAAGGCCATTTCCTCATGTTTTGTCTCTTATTACTTGACGGAAGAAACTGATACCCACCTCACTACAATCTCCTTTTAGGTAGTTGTAGAGAGCAGTAAATTCTCCCGTCAGCTTCCTCTTCTCCAGACTAAACAATCCAAGCTCCCTCAGCCACTCCTCATAAGACTTGTGCTCCAGCTTCACCAGCTTCAATGCCTGTCTCTGGACACACTTCAGCACCTCAATGTCTCTCTTTTAGTGAGGGGCCCAAAACTGAAGACAGTACTCAAGGTGCAGCTTCACCAGTGCCAAGTACAGGGGAACAATCACTTTCCTGGTCCCTCTGGCCACACTATTTCTGGTATAAGCCAGGATGCCACTGGTCTTCTTGGCTACCTGGGCACATTGCTGGCTTATGTTTAGTCGTCTGTTGACCAACACTTCCAATCCTTTCTCTCCAGACAGCTTTCCAGCCACTCTGCCCCAAGCCTGTAACATTGCCTAGGGTTGTTGTGAGCCAAGTGCAGGATCCAGCACTTGGCCTTGTTGTACCTCATACAATTGTCCTCAGACCATCAGTCCAGCCTGATCAAACATATTAGCTGTGGAACCCATCAGAGGCACGCACATCCTTCCATTAAAGAAAATTCCTAATAATCTTAGAAAAGAAAAACAAACAAATATCTGGCCACAGAAAAGGGATACAATTGTGTAATTTTACAGATGTGCATAATTCAGGCACAGATAGCAGCAATAGGGTCAAAGGGAAAGAGAAGGGGATCTTCTTGTGTAACAAGACCAGCTTGAAAGCATCTATCCTGCACAGGTCATGCTACAGCTCTGCTGTGCCTACCATTCTCAATAAATCCGTACCTCATACCAGCAAGGAATACAGATTCTTCTGTTCTGGAAGGTAGAAGTTTTTTTCCCTCATTTCTCTACTACTTGTAAGGCGAGAATACAAAAGTTCTGTATAACATTTGCAAAAGTATTTTATCCAGTTACCCCTGTAGAGGGGTTATTATTTGCTAGTACATTCCTCCTACACTCCATTTCTAAACTAAAAAAGAATCTTTCAGCCTAAAAACATGTTTGGTTGGTTGGTCTTGACCCCAATTATGTGAGCTGATCTATTAGAAGATATCATTATCTTCCACGGGCAACATGGAATTTCCTTACCTCTCAAGTGAGAGTAACTTCAGGAACAATTTTCCACCCTGTTAAAAATAAGTCACTCCTTTCTTGTTTAAGTTTCTTCTACAGCTCCCAGCCTTGCCAGACCTCTAATTTCTTCCTGTTTCTGATTTCTATGCAAACCCAGAAGAAAGTTGCCAGCATTGTTAACAAAGAAGAAATACATCTGAGTACTATCTCAGAATGAGAGACAAAAAAGCAACAAAACCTCAGAATAGAAAGCCAGCTCTTTTGCTGAACTGCTTCTTTTTGTACCCACGTGTACCATAGCTCTTAAATTGCCCGTGCATCTCATCCTTCCTTGCACCTGTCTCAGCTTTCAAACCCAGCACTTCACGCAAAAGATATGCCTAACAGCATATTCATAAGTGCAGAGAAATAAGGGGAAAAGCTGCCTCTGATGTCAGACTTGGAGGTAGGATGTCTGCAGACTGCATTTTTCCCTATAGGAAGCCACTGCTTGGCATGCACCACAGGCTTTGTCGTCTTTACCACAAACTCCCTACAACTGTCCTTGTAAAGCAGTTCAGACAGAGGGCAATGAGCTATTTCCAGGAGGGAGGGAGGGAGGGGGACCATGTGCAATATCTGTCTAAGGAAACAAATGGGCAGGATGTGGAATAGACCCCAAGAGAATCCTAATCAAGTCAATATCAAACAAGCCCTCCATATGCTGAAGGAACGTAGTTCTTTAGAAGTAGTACCATCTTTTTCTATTAATGCACAAGTAATAAGGCTACATCTTAGTGTGGGTTCCGCTGGCTTTTGTTTTTGTCTCTCCACTGAAACATTTGAAGTACTTCTTAAAAATAAAATTTAAAAAAAAGGATGAAATTACATTCATGGTTTTCTGTTTCAAAAATCTATATGTTTTTACAAAAGTTAGGGGGAGGAGTGCTGGGATGTTCATGTACATGCAAATAAACATCTGGGAACTGATCAAACCATTGAATGCAGGAAAGTTTTGGCAAGCAAAGAGTATGCGTGCAGATCTGGGCACAACAGTAGAATAGAACTTTCATGGGAAAAGATGTGAGCGAAGGCAAGCAGGCAGCCAGCAAGCAAGCAAAGGATGGAGTTGTATTATTCAGCAGCAGTTCTCCACATCAAAGAGAAACCTGCTTGTCAGGTAAGAAAGTTGTCACAAGAGTAACAAAATCTAAAAAGGTGTTCAGGCAGCAGCTTATGGACAGAGGTTTAACTCCTCACCACCACACTGTGCAGCAACCAAATGTAAATGTTAATAAGATCTCCCCTCAGTCTTCTCTAGACTAAACAACCCCAGTTTCCACAGCCTTTCCTCGTATCTTGGTGGCCCTGCGCTGCACTCTCTCCAGAAGTTCTCTGTTTCACTTCAGATGAGGAGCCCAGAACTGGACACAGGACTCCAGACGAGGCCTCACCAGGGCAGAGTAGAGGGGGCGATAAACCTCCCTTGACTTGCTGGCTACATTCGATGCATCCCAGGATGCTATTGGCTTTCTTGGCCACAAGGGCACATTACTGGCTTATGTTTAGTTTATTATCAATCAGGAGTCCCAGGTAATGTGTGCACAAATGTATGTAGTGTGTCATGCCCATTGTGAAAACTGTATATTCCACCCCAGACCTAAGACAAAGAGAGGAACCAGAGGCATGTTACAAAAACTAGGATACCAGGCAGCAAAAAGATGCTGTCAGCACCCTAAGCAAGAAAGACCCAGAACAGCAGATGAGAGACATCTTTTACCACAATTCAAAACTCCCCTAATACCATCAAGCAAGCAATATTCAGACTACACCCAAAGAGTTACCTAGCAATGGCTGGCTTAAACTTTGGAGACATCTTCTTGTAACCATCATTGTTGAAAGTAAAGAAAGTGCATACAAGATGCCTTTGGTCTGTTGTGCTCTTGGTTATGTATGATAATGGCAGTGGCTAATACCTGAAGGCTATCATCATGGAAGATGTTAATTTTATTTTCATTTTAGTCTTGGCATGACCGAGTGGTAAAAAATTGAGCAAGTCATGAAGAGATTTCAATGGAGTTTCTTCTGGCATACAGATGTTACATCTTTTGCTGAGAAGAGGTACATAGGGATCTAGTCATTTATGACAAAAAGCAGGTTCTTCTCATCTATTTCCAACACACAGACCAGGTTCCAACAAACTTGAGCTACTTCTTCAAACAACGCAAAATCCTTTCCCAATTAAATGAAGTGCATATTTCATGATAGCATCTGGCAGGTGCAGAATCACAATTTGTTTTGCTAGAAACCTTTTTCATGCCATGAACTTAAATGTTTTGTCAGCTTATTTGAAGACAAGGTGATTTCTTTATCACATTGCCCTTAGGACCCTCAAAATACCACTGTTGCTGGGAAATCCTATTTTATCCTCCTTTATCAGACGGGGAAAAAAAAAGATAGAGATACATATATTTATTCTAATCCAGGCAATGTTTAAAGCAGGTACTAACAGATTTGGAAAGGCAAACAAAAGTGCATAGCAGATAGTACCTAAAAAGAGCCAATTTTCCTATTCGACGTCTTTTTTAAAATTGTGATTAGAAGGCACTTTCAGCTCAGCAAACTACTGCACAAAAAAAGGAAGCAAATCTGACAGTGTAGGAACTTGCATACGCTTTAATGGGTATAAGCAGGACATTTTAGCAAGTTTCTGATCCCAATGCGAATTGATATTCAATGGAAATAGCTCCTGATCTTCTGGCATGGGCCTTAATGATTCTGTTATAATTTTATTCTCTGACTTTCTATTATGACCCTAGACTTTTTTCTCCAGCTTTATTTGAGGCTATTATGCTGATGGGCCATGAGGAATTTTGATCTAGCCAACTTTAAGACTCAGAGAAAATAGGATTAGAAAAAGAATATGTAAGTGATTATCTAAATTAAAAGCATGAAGCTCTCTCCTCACTTGAAATCTGGTTTTTATTCTTCTCACAGTACTCTTAGCAACACCTTACCTTACATGAGATCTCTAGCTAACATAAACCAACAGGGCTTTAGTAGAGACAGTATCTACCAGCCATATATTCATTCCTTATACTTTTTTGTTTTCTCAGTCCTTTTAAGAACAATAGACTTTGATGCATGCTTACCTTACCTCAACACACACTTTTTCACCAAGAGGAAGTTATATCTTACTCCGTCATTAACTTAGGACCAACAGTTAAAAGATTGATGTATTGTCACATTTCCATGACGATATGGGGGTTTGTGTTCATTGCACCATGATCTAAGCATAGTGAAGAGGCGGCCTTTAATGCCACACATACAAAAGGTTTGCAGAGGGGAACCCACATTTGGAGTACACCCTCCACCACCTAGGTCTCATACCATAGCCATGGCCCTCTTGGCCTCATCAACAGGCCAGGGTGCCTCTAACTGTCCCTCAGGTGGTGGGGGACCTTCAGCAACAAGGACAGCCATGAGTTTGCTCTCTGTAGTGTCCATGTGTGGAAGTAAAGGACCTGCGGTTAGACTCTTACCATCATTTCTCCTAACAGAGCTCAAATTGCAAGAGTTTGGTGCCTTCTCTTACATCAGTTTTCCACACTCCAAAGTGTCTCTCTGGGACTCCCCACCCTTACAGCAGTTTGCAAATCCTCCTGTAGCAGGAGAGTGCTAAAAGCTGCTTTGTGCCAGAGACTTAGGAAATGCACAACTCCAGCAGAGTCATTATAACCCTTTCATTTGCCAAAGGATCTCCAGCTGTGCAATAAACTACTGGTGTGCACAAGAGAGATTTCTCTTTAAAAGTACACAATGGCTGAGACCTAAAACTTTAAAATACCTGTAATGCAATATAGCATGATAGCAGTTAATTTGCCTTTTTGAAAAGGCTTTTTTAAAAGATAAAGAGTCTGATGGAAATCTCAATAGATTAAGATGCAGGCTGTTCTTGCTACAAATGAAGGAGGTATGTTCTTTTATTTGTATTTCCTTTAGGAAGTCCTAAGATTAGAACTTCAGGAAGAAAGCAAGCATGCACTTAATTTCACTCTCCTAACTCTCAGAATAGTTTTCTTTTAGTGTCCTGCTTTCTTTGGTTTTTTTTTTTTTTTCTCATGTTTTCCTGTAAGCTTGTTAGTAAGAGCCTAGAGGGCTACCAAGATGAACTGGAATATCTTTCTTAAGAGGAAACACTGAGACATCTGAAGAAAAGACTGGGGGAGGAAGAACTTATCAACATTTATAAATATATAAATGACAGGTGCTGAGAGGATGAGGCAAGTCTTTTCTCCGTAGTGCCCAGTGACTGGATACAGGGTAATGGGCACAAGCTGGAACACAGGAAGTTCCACCAGAACATGAGAAACATCTTTGCCATGAGGGTGAGAGAGCCCCGACACAGGCTGCCCGGGGAGGGTGTGTAGTCTCCTTCTCTGGAGTCTCTGTGTGACCAGTTTGAGGGGAACCTGCTTTAGCAGGCCTTGGACTGGATGATCCCTAGAGATCCCTTCCAACTCCTACCATTATGTGAATGACTGTTAAAAAATATTGTAGAGATTGTTCAGGTTTAATCAGAACTTGAGTCTACAGGATCACAAAATGATCAAGGTTGGAAGGAACCTCTAGAGATTTGAAATTCTACATTAATAGCCTTAAACTCAGGAAATTTCTGAGGCTTGGGTAAATATACCTAAAATTCACTGAGTGAATTTTCAGCCTCTCCACTTTATCTCACAGTCCTATAGAAAACACCAATACATATACTTACTCAAATTCCAGAAAATGCATGTTCAAAATGATACCACTTCTCACCAACTGCATCATTGCTATGCATGGTCTTGATCAGAAGAAGAATCTCATTTAAGAGTTTTATTTAGGAGTCTCATTTTCCATACAGAGGTACCTGGATAAGATCTAGAAGTGGGCACATGTGACCCTCATGAGGTTCAACAAGGCTGAATGCAAGGTCTTGCACCTGGGTTGAGGCAACACCAGGTATCAACACAGGCTGAGGGATGAAGGGACTGAGAGCAATCCTACTGGGAGGACTTGGGGCTACTGGTGGATGAAAAACTGGACATAAGTCGGCAATGTGCACTCACGGCCCAGAAAGCTAACAGTATTCTGGGTGCCATCAAAAGCATATCCAGCAGGTTGAGGGAGGTGATTCTCCACCTCCAGTCTCATGAGCACTGCATTCAGCTCTGAGGTCCTCAGCACAGGAAATTCAGGAACCTCTTAGAGCAGGTCCAGAAGAGGGCCACAAAAATGATCACATGGATGGAGCACCTCTCCTATGAGAACAGACTGAGCAAGTTGGGGTTGTTCAGCCTGGGAAAGAGTAGAGAAGGCTGTGGGAGATCTTACTGTGGCATTTCAGCACTTAAAGGGACTTTAGTAGAAAGATCGGAACAGACATTTAGCAAGACCTGTTGCAACATGACAAGGGGTAATGGTTTTAAACTATAAGAGGGTAGATTTACACCAGATAGAAGAAAGACATTTTTTTAATGATGCAACAAATTGCCTAGAGAGGTTTTTTTCCATGGAAACATTCAAAGTCAGGTTGGACAGTCCTCTGAGCACCCTGATCCAGTTAAAGAGTCCTTCTTCATTGCAGGGAGGGTTGGACTATAGGACCTGTAAAAGTCTGTTCCAATCCAAACTTCTCTATGATTCTGTAGTTTATACCTGGAGAATGAGACTGGAAGTCAAGAGTTACAACTGCATTGGTTATAAGGTTACTGCTTTCCTGATTAAATTTATGCCTTTTTAATTTCTTCCATGAATATGAGAATACAGTCCTGACTGCCTCGGATCTCAGCAGCACATGAATTGCGTATGCAAAAGTGTCAGTGAGCTGAAATAACCTTAAGGTCGATCTTTCATGTGGACCTGTGAAGTATCTTTATTTAGTTCTGCAAATACACTGTGTTAACCATAGCTGGTTGGTGAGGTTTGGCGAAGTAATATATTGCCAAGCAGCATCCAAAGGAAAGGAAAAAATTATAGAACAGTTTGGGTTGGAAAGGACCTTCAAAGGTTACCTAGTCATAGATAACCATAGACATGTGTCTTTGCCATAGACAGACACATCTCTCACTAGATAAGGTTGCTCAAAGTCACCCTAACCTTGAATACTTCCAGTGATGGGATATCCACAGCTTCTCTGGGCAACCAGTGTCCAGTGTCTCACCACCCTCACTGTAAAAAAATGTCCTCCTTAAATCTAATTTAAATCTACACGCTTTCATTTTAAAACCATTGTGGCTTGTCCTATCACTGCAGGTCTTTTTAAAATCTCTCTCTCCATCGTTCCTATAAGCACCCGCTTTTATACTGAAAGGCCACAGTAAGGTCTCTCTGGAGATAAATGGGAAAGGTAGATCCAGTTTTGGCTTTGGGCAACTGAAATCAAAGTCAGGACAAGTATTTAACACAAAAGTTAGAAACAGGAGCTCTGATCTTTATTTTCTTGCTCTTGTCTAAGCAGGAAATGTCTGCTTAAGGAGCTGGGGGAGGGGAGAGCTTAACCTATTCTTCATGAGCCCTGTGGACTGCAGACAGAATCACAGTTGTATCGCCATATGTTAATGCATTTACCAAGTACTTAATAATTTTCTGTAGCAGTGAGTGAAAATATCATTTGCTTGTGATTTGCATTGTGCCAGCATTAGATATTAGTCTGTGTTAGATCAAAACCAATGCTATCACTGAAGTATCCATTCCTTTCATTACTCTAAATAGCATTTTGTCCTAATACATTGAGTCATTGCAGTATAAGCAATAAAAATCAGTAAATACTTCTGGTTTATTTTAGGGTATAAACAACTCTTAATTTATCCTCTTTTCATAGAGGGATAGGACCAAACAGGACAAATTTGGATAGGCTTTATTTAGCACAACAGCTATATTTTCTCTAGGAGGAAAAGTGGCTATTTTGGGGAGAGAAAGGTGAACAGGACTAGGAGAGATGGAGGAGGCAGCATAGTGCAATGCGATTGTGCCCATTTGGGTATCTGCCACAACAGAACGGGTCAACCCATCTGCTGTCAGTCATGCATTCCTGGGTAAAGCAGATCATCACAGCAGAGTCTGCCCTGTGGATCAAAGAGGAGCAGATGTGCCCTCATTGGGCCAAGAAGACTGAATGACTGACTCATAGATCAAAGGCTCCTCAGTGCTTAATAGTCTCATTGGTGCCTTCCCATATCAGAGGTAACCCAGAAAACCTCAACTCTCTGACTGATTAGCCTGCTTGTCCCAGAAAATTTCTTCCTTCAGTCTCTTGCTCCCCAGTGGTTAGTCTTGATGTAGAACACAACAGCTGGCAGTTCCTGGATGGAAGAGACTGCTCTGAATGCTACTCTGTCTCATATAGACCTTGGCTATTTCTCAAAACTATGGTACAATGTGCTACTTCTCACGTGAAAAGACAAGAGCTTGATGTTAGTAACAGCTTGATTAAATACAAGATAGAAACGGCATAGGAACAGTAAAGCTATGGAAAGATTTTGTAGTTCTCTCACTCAAGATCCTCTTCATGTCCCAGATTTTTCCTCAGGCTCCCAGAGTCCAGGCTAGCTCACCAGAGGTGTGCAAAACTTCAGTGGTTTCTATGCAGTTTGCACAAAACCTTTATCCTACCTTATTTTCTATGGTGGACTTATGCTTCAAGTAAATAGGCGTGAAGAAAGTCAGAGAAAAGTCCTACAGTCCAACACACCCTATGTTGTTTCCACATATCGCTTGATAGAGGATCAGAGGCCAAGTGTTCCAAGGAGTCAGACATGTTCGAATCATAGAATCATAGGATAGTATAGGTTAGAAGGGACTTTTAGAGATCATCCAGTCAACACCCCTGCAGAAGAAAGTCCACCTACATCTGGTTGCACAGGAATGCATCCAGGCAGGTCTTGAAGACCTCCAAGGAAGGAGATTCCACAACCTTCCTGGGCATCTGTGCCAGTGTTCCCTCACCCTCACAATAAAATAGTTTTTTCTTATGTTTAAGTGGAACTTTTTGAGTTCCAGCTTCTTCCCATTACCTCTTGTCCTGTTGCTAGATACAATAGAAAAAAAGGATGCTCCAACCCCCTGATGCCCACCATTTATATACTTACAAATATTAATGAGATTCCCCCCTCAGTGTCCTGTACTCTAGACTAAACAGCCCCAGTTCCTGCAGCCTTTCCTGATCATCTTGGTGGCCCTGCACTGGACTCTGAATTTGTCCTTGTTGAACCTCATTAGATTCTTCTTTGTCCAACTCTCAAGCTGATTGAGAATGGTTGTGTCAAAAAAATATTGAAAAACATTTTTGTTTGAAAGAGAAAATGCTCAGCAAGGTCAGTTCCAGCTTCAGCAATACTAGCACTGGGAAGTGGTTTCTAAGGCTTCAAACTGGGCTAACAGGTCCCAGGGACTGCAGGTTGAAAAACTTGATTCTGCCAAGACAAAAAGGGATATTTTCCACAGATCCACGTAATAAAAAGCATTCTTAAGGATTTGGGCTTTTTCCTTCAATGCCAAAGTAAAACTTCACAACCTCAGAGTCTGTCACAAAAACACTAGAAGCTGTCATGAAACATAAATTGTTCCCTGGCCAACTTTACCTTCAAGTCTTTAAACAGCCATGGGTTGATGTTTAGATTTGCAACAGTGCACAGAAGTCAGTGTTGCACACTGACATTTCACATAATACATCTAAAAGATCTAGATCTAGACTACTTTTTCTTGGGAAATCTGAAATGGAAGCACTTTCTGTAAAAGCCATGTGGTTTTTAGAGTCTTTCTGAGCCATCACAGAAGAGTGCCTTACTAATATTGTAGTCATTATCAGGAAATTATTTCCATGTTGAGAGGACAGACACAGGGCAAAAACAAGATCTTCAACCATTTTCAGTGCTAAAACTCCTTTTTTAAAAAAACTCTTACTCTCTTGGAGATTGTTTGGGGTGGTGTGTATCTTAAACCTTATCAATTGGACCTGATTTACAGGCTTCCAAGACAGCAGCTACAACCTCAATTGCTCAGCCAATTACTTGCAAGGGACAATCAAAACGAAGGCAAATACACTGACTTTACATCTCTGATGACTAAGGTACTTTTGGTTTCCATAGAGTCTGTGGCTTTTAGATATAAGACTGTTAATTTGTGGCTTTGAAAGCAACCAGCTTATGTTGAATGTGTACGTTGATAGCAGTCCTAAGTGAATTACACCTGCCTGCCAAGTTCCAATGCATGATAAAACACACCACAAAGAGGGTTTCCTGGGTTTTGTAGACAATTAAGTAGTAAAGCCAAATATGTGATTAAAAGTATTTAATCTCACTTTTACAGATTAACAATTTCAAAGCCCTGTTCCGTGTTTTCATAATGAGCTCACACTAAAATTCAAGGATACGTTTTGGTGGTGACTGGATACCCATTAAGCAGTTTGTATGTGAAATACAAGTCGACTGTGCTTAGAAACAAAACTTTATGAAGCGTCTCTACTAATTTTTGCAATCATCCACCCAAAGCATGTTACAAAATGAATGAAAATTAAAGTCTAGATGGGGACATCAGGCAGGGATATATTCAGGTTTCTGTGACTAAACCCAGACTTGGAGCCTGAGCAAGCAGTGAAAGCAGGTAAAATACTCCTTAAAAGCTGTTTTCACTGTTTTGCCTATAGGTCTTTGAACATTGTGGGTTTTTTTCACCTTCTGGAATCATTCATTATATGAGAATCTCAACACAAAAGGGAAATTTCTTCTCTGTCTCCAAAACACAAAGAGGAAAAAACTCTAAATATACAAACTTTTTCCTTTTAAACTTAAAAACATCAGAAAATATTGTTGGTGTTTTTCCAGTGCTCAGGACAGATTTGACTTCATTATTTTTTAAATTATTAACAGAAAAAAAATAAAAAACTTTTCTTGAATCTGTAAGAACAGAAAAAATCAACTTCATTTATTTTGTGTTTCTAATTTATATATATCTCTGTTTCCAGATTTTCATATACTAGGAATAAGATGCTTTAATTAAGTTTTCCAACCAAAATGTAATGTTGTTTGAATTAAGCTTTGTAGTCACTTGCTAGATTTCACTTTATATTCATCTTAAATTTAAGGGCATAGATTTCATGGTCCTCAATCAGTGCAGATGTGAATGTAGGTCTATCTAACATAGTCAGGTGCTATTATTCATAAAACTAATGCACAGCATCCTTCATTTGGTCCTATAGAACTTGTAACAGATAGATGAAAATCTTTAATGTAATTTACTTAACACATTATATCTTCCCAAAATTAGGAAGCACAGAAATACAGCCAAGTATTACTGAGTACTGAATAATCCACTTGAAAGTGAGCTGTGCAAGCTTTTCTTAATCACTAGTTACCACCAGTTAATGGTTGGGGTTTTATTCATTTTAATAGCCTCTAAATATTTGCTTCTGCTATCATTTTAGTATGTTGGTTTTTTTTCTGAACAGCATCCTGAGGCTAAAGTACCTTAAAAGCAAATAAAATAGCTCCTTAAATAAGAAGACTCAGCAGACCCTTGTCAGAAAGGGCCTCACTAAGTGTCAAGTGACTTAAATATCCCTGCCAGGAAATTTTTATTGGGTGAGCTGTATTGGCTCACCACAGCTATGAGAGAGCGTTCTCAAAACTCTTCATAGATGATAAGACCTCATCCTTCATAACAAAATGACAAACACAAGAGTAAGGCTAACCCTGCAGTAGCATGAGCATGTTGCAAAAACTCTCAGAACAATGCCAACATTCAGAAACAAAGCTTTTTAACAAAAACCATTCTTTGTCTTTCTCCTCCTGACTCTGTTGTTTCTCATAGGTAAATCTGTACCAGCAGAGTACCTTTCAGGCTTAGCCCCAGGTGAACTGTGCTCCCGTGCACCCTTAGGGGATGACCAGGCAGAGAGCATCTCACAGCTGGTGAGGCATGGGTGTAAGGCAAGATTTCCATTAGCAAGAGATGGTCTCCTCTAGGAGACCTCCTCTTCCTAGGTTAGGACAGAGTTCAGGCATGGCATCAGACTAGTTCACCAAGCAGCTCACTGAGAGCCAGGCTGGTGTCTTCACACGGCAGAGCATTGATGCTTCACTGAATGACTTCACAAGCTCGAGGTTCTCAAGCCACATAGACTGCCCCAGTGACAAATTCAGAGATTCCTCGTGTTCTCCAACCCATTCAACCAGGGAATGGCAATGTCATGGCGTTTATGTGACTAGTCCTGGTTGGAGAACTGAGTGCAGATTTCAAATGCAACATATTGAATATTTGCAGCAAACTCTGTAGGACCAATTCATCAAGAGAAAGTGGAAAGGGAAGAAAGTATTAGAACTATTTATCAAACATTTTCCAGCATGAATGCCAAGAAATCATGAGCTGTTTGTGAGTAGAAATTGAAGGGGAAGTTATGAAATTCTGTTTTAGAAATTACTTCTACTCTCTTTCTGACATAGTTCTGGAAGAACTCTGGCTCCTCACTGAATAAAAAGCACCTCATATGACATATCTCTTGTTCAGCTGCATATTCATTTTCCATTTGGGGTTTTCCTTACCAGCTGTAAGAAGTTCCTCAAATGGGCAAAGAGCCCAAGCAAATATCCAAGATAAGAAATTTGCTCCAAAAACTAGAAAAGAAGCATCGAAAACATGGATCACAGATAGGGTTCAGGCTCTTTTTTTTTCCACCAGTCAGCCATTAGAGGGGACATGATACACTCAGACAGAGCAGTACATAAATAAAGGAACAGAAAGCAGAAGGCAGTAAGCTGTGCATATAATCCATTCTAATTAAACTGTTTTTATGAGAGTTCTTCGAAGGTCAGAGTGGAAAACACAGACACCATATAGAAATGCTCCACCTGAAAAGTAAGTAAGTTCCTCCATAAAACCTTAAGGTTGTCCTTCTCAGTGAAGCAGTTTTAACTTTCAAGTACATAAGCCAGGAAAGGACTTTTCATTTTATATTAAAAAAAAAAAGAAAAAGAAAAGGGGCTGCCTTGCTGTTCTGAAGACAGAATGTTTCAATACTCCTGGGAGCAGTGTGTGATAATTAAATTCATACTAAAGCTCAATTTTCTAGGTGGAAGGAGCTCTGCATTTTCCTCAGACAAGAAAAAATGTAATTAGACTGCCTCCTTCTCCCAAGTTCTTCTCTCCAATTCAAGCAATAAAAGAAATGAATACAAAGTGATAGGAGGATGTTTTGGTTTAACAACAGAAACATATATTTATTCCCAAGAATAATCTTACCATTTCATGAAAACTGCAGTTCACATTCTGTCTTCTGCAGGGAATGTGTTTAGACATACACAACTAACTAAGTCTGGTAATGCTGGAAGTTGTAACAGAAGAAGAGCACTGAGTGTGTGGAAAAAAGCAGTAATAATAAACTTAAGTACAAATAGTACAGTATTGTGAAAATATTTGTTAATTTCACAAGAAAGTTTTAGTGTCTTTGGAGTCACCTGAGACAAAGCTCAAAAAGTATAAAATGCTATCTGAGAAGGAGAAAACATCAGAAGTTGAAAGGCAAAATCAGGAACTCTTGAGCAAATCTTCAGTTTAGAGTAAATATGTTCAGGTCACAAGACTTCCTCACTTGCCTCCGAAAATGCTGCACTTGACAGATGCCACTCTTGCCAGACAATATCCTGATAACAGCCACATGGCCAAGTGCAATTTAGAATATGCCATCTCTCTCCAGACAAAACAGCTGAATCCTTACCCTCTTCATGGCCTTAGTCACGTACTTCACTTCTTAACAGCTTCTTCAAAGACAGTTACTTTAGTTTTGCTAAATATCCTCTTTCTGTAAAGGAGGTTTCACAACTGCAAAATATCA
This sequence comes from Urocolius indicus, assembly GCA_013401255.1. Taxonomy (NCBI): domain Eukaryota; kingdom Metazoa; phylum Chordata; class Aves; order Coliiformes; family Coliidae; genus Urocolius; species Urocolius indicus. Next base: position 200,782 of record WBNH01003355.1, on the reverse strand, counting down.
CAAGTTCTCCATTGCATTGAATCATTTGCTAGAGAATGTAATCTCAAAAAAAAAAAAAAAAAAAAAAAAAACCAACAAAAATCAATGTGTTTCAGCTTTCCATTTCTTCCATGAGACTTCAGGATTTTGATTGCCGGAAGTTTTGTATTCAGACTTCTCCTCTGTTACCCACCCCAGAAACAGAGTGTTGCAGATACACTTTGAGTACAGATTTAGTCCATAGGATGTCCTTACTATTGGAGCTTTGAGGGGAGGGATCAGTCTGGAAAAAAAAAAGAAAAAAGCTAGAGTTTGCATGAAGGAAACCATAATTATTTATTTTTTTTTTACTGAAGAAGAATGACTTAGAAGAGTACAACTGATAGGAACTGACTGTATTTATAGCACATGTGCACACCAGGCTAGTGCTCAACATAAAGCTGACAACTACTTCATCTGTAATGCTATAGCAGGATGACAGATTACACAATAGAAAGTGGAGGTAATATTGATAGTCTTAACAACTACCTTGGCATGAGTAATTACTCTAATGCTAGGTACTGAATGCTGCTGAAAGACACTGTTTAGATAGTGCCAGGTAGTAAACTGTATTTGAAAATGCAGGCCAACATCTCCACCGTGACTTCCCTGATTTCTCACTGACTGTCACTCATTTTTCCTCCATGATTAACACTGTCTACAACCCAGACAGTTTAGACTTTTTCAAAGTTCTGCTTTTCTGCCCACAAGTACGAAATTCAATAGTTACTGGATTATTTAATGTATTTGGTGAGGATAGTTTAATATCTGATAACTTGAAGTGTGCTTGTACTGAAAAATTACATTAGCCAGACTGGCACTACCATTTTTTTTAACCAAAACTTGAGCTACAAAGCTCTAAAAATCAGGAGGAGCTATAAAAATGAAAAGAAAAATTACAAGGGAAGAAGAAAACAGAACATTCAAATTGATGTTTACATTCAGAGACATCCCTATTCAACTTGGAAATCAATTGTATTCTTCTTTTAATTTAGATTGAAAGTTATTAAGGATGAAAAGCCTAATGAAAAGAAATTTTAAAAAATCTGGATGCACAACCTCTCTGTCTTTTTTGTTGCTTTATTCCATTGCAACTAACATATTATTATCTCCCACATCTATTAAACTCTACTTATGGTATCCCCCTGTTTGAATCTCTTAACTTACAACATTCTCTCTGTGTTCAGAGAATCTCAGTTTTCCATTCCTAAGAGCTACCATACATCTTCCACTTCATACAGAGCAGAAACTAAGTGTAAGCAAATGCTAACAATATCCCTTGTCAAGAGAATTATCATCTTACTTCCTTCAATACTGATGCTTACAAGGATCAGGAGAAAAATTAAATGCTTTCAATGCTTCTAATACTTCTTTCCATAAAAGTTTCTTTAGAACTTGCAACTAGCAAGAAGTCTGATGGCCATCATTAGAGTGGATCTATTAAAGCTAAATATCAGCATGTCCATTAAAATTTGTGAATAGGTTATTTTAATACAATTTTTTTTAAGTTGTTCAAGAGTCTACAAATCCCCAGCTGGAAGATATGCTCCCACAGTCCAGTTCTACAGGACCTTTCACATGGGAGCAAACACTACTCAAATTGACTCCTGCTGGAGCACTGCTGCAATAGGAAAGTGAGACCCTTGAGAATCAGGAAATACTGATGGTCACAGGGGAGTCAGTACTGTCTCCATAGTAGGAATAGGATGCTGTAAATTTTTACTCTCCTTAGATTATTAGAATATTTACAACAGGTGTCTATCCTTCCTCAATTGCATTTCCCTTCAGTTTTGCATCATGAAACTGATTGCAAGTTCCTTCACAGTCTTTGAAGACAGCCAATGAGCAGCTAACAGAAACACAGATACTTGTGAGTCTATATAACAGCAGTGAAGAGGCTGTTCACTGGGAACACATGCTAGAAATGTCTGAGAGTACAGCCCTTCACATCCAGGAGTGGAAATGTTTGCAGCCAAGCCTCTTCCCACTGCAGAAATTTCTTACTTGACATCCAGTTTCCTGTTAGGCTAATGCTACCAAAGAGAGGGAAGACTAAACCCGCTTCTGAACTCCCATTAGACTCGTCATTCAGAGCCCACTAACTTCAGGAGGGCTGAATTACATCAGGCTGTCAGGTATCAGGAGGCCCTCAGATTTGCGAGTAATACCACAAAGTATAATGGCAAGTGTAAATTCAAAGCAGGTACCCACATTATCTTCTCATATTAAAGCCAGAGAGGTCATAGATGCTGACTGTCCTAGAAGGCAAAACAGGTCTCAGGTCTCTTTCCTTCTCTATTTTCCTCATTTGTAAGCAAGGTAACCAGATTCGGGAAGTTGCTCTCACTATTCAGCCACAAATTTGCATGTGCCTTCCTCCTCTTGTTTTCTTCCTGCAACATGAGTTGGCTTTGGAGCTATAAACCACTTTGGTGCTGAGGCCTACAAAAACAAAGGCTTATCAACCTATAAGCAGGTTAGGCTGCACCAGCAGTGGGAAGAGCTGTGTGAACTGCCTTTTCCCTGTCCTCCCATCTGTACATATAATTCTGAACAGACTCAAAGGGAGAACCAGATAAATCCAAGATCCCTTCACCAAGACAGTTATTTTTTACCTACTTGGCCCTTGTACATTATGGGCAGGTCTTCCAGTTCAGTATCCAGGTACTAATAGAAAGCTGTCCCCCTACGAGTTCCCCCACTATGTGAACTCCCTGATACACTACTCTTGTGGGCAAGCAGCTGGCAAAGCAGCTTCCCAGACATCCTTCCTGGCAACCCTCTCTGCTCTGTGCCCACAGTGCTTGAGGTTAGCAGACAGAGACCCCAGGAGTCCTCACCAGCACCCAGATACCCCCACAGCAGGAAGCCTGACAGAGTCTTGGTCATAAGAAATAACCTGTCCAGGAGTTTATTGCATTACAGAGACAGCGCACCTTGTAAAATAGAAGAAAAAAAAATAATCTCCCAAACCAGAAATGTTACAACTCAGAGGTGACTCTCTCTTTCTGACAATTGCTGGCTCCCAGTTGGCAGCACCAAACCCCACTGCATTACAGCAGTGCATCTTCTCTGGAGCCTCCTGTGAAAGCACGAGGCTGACTTCAGCAACAGCCCCTTGGACAAAAGAATGTAGGTGCTAGAAGTACAAAGAATCTGGGCAGGTTCGTTCTGTGCTTTTAGATCTGACAATAATTTGAGCACTTCAGCAAAACAGGATTCAAGGCCAATACTGGGTCCAGTCTGGTCAGAGTTCCCATGTTGCATGATTGCCAGTCCCCTACTTTATCCACTGTTCCTGGCTTTACATAGGAAAACAGTGTAGGTGTTCTCTCCTATGGATACAGGCTTGTTCTGCAGCTTGAAGTCACTTGACCAGAGGCCAACAGTTTCGTTTTATTTTAAGTAGGAAGAGAACGGAACAGAAGGACTGAAAACAGTGACAGCTTTATGAGGAGGTGGAGGAGAACAAATGCTGGGAGTCTTTTTAATCAAAAGGTCAAAAAGGTCCTTTAAAATTGCTGATTCCAACGCACAGCACAGTACAGCCACTAAAATTTCACCCTGAGTTTCCTGACTAGGCTATGACTTCTCTTAGAGGAGATTCCAGGCCACTCGTTATTTTGCATTAATGTTTCTAGGATAACACTACAGAAGACAAAATGTGTTCAGCCTGCCAAAGAATGGGAGTGTTTTGTGAACAGCACTGAGAACTGGAGATAAAATAATACATTGCTGCCTCCTACAAACATACTTGCCAGCACACCCAGCTGCATTTTTTAGCTCCTATTATTAACTTTGTCTGGACCCAATAATATCAGCACACTTAAACAGTACTGAGAGGATGAGCAAGGTGAGTGAGAAAACACTTGTCCTTATTGATTTGACAGGGAGGCTTTACCAGAGACAAGGCATACTAATGCTAAATATAAAAACAAATAATCAAGGTAATTGCAAGAGAGAGAAGGTGGAAGCAAGCAAGTCAGGCAATTTGTTAAAATCGATCACAGATGAAAAGTAAGAGGAAGCTCATTCAGCCACAGTATCCCTGCAATAGCAACTGTGCTTAATTTACATGTGAATAGTAGTACGGTCTGATTGCCTATGCTCAGGTCAGCCAAGTAATTCTGAAATCAGTTGTAACTAATAGACATTTATCGCAGTCAACTGTTATTAATGGCTTACCAGAATGGCTTGCCAGAAGTTGCTAGCGGAGCTTGTTCTGCGAAAGAAAGTAGTAATAATAAATATGGTGAAGGCATAGTGCCCATCATGTCATGCATTGGAGATAGTCCTGTGGCAGATCAGGGGATTGTCTCTTTGTGCAGATCAGAGCTCAAACTGAAGATTAACTTAGAAATGTGGTTGCTGTTTCCTTGGTGCCTGCACAAGTAACAGAAAGTGTGGGTCATTGTACCTTTCCTTACCCTTTTTGAAGGTCCATAAGTGACATTCTCTCTATTTCAGAGGTGATAATTGAGTCCCTGGAAGGCAGGGCAGCAGCAAATCTATTTGTTCACTATCCCTCATTTACCAAACCTCAAAGAAGCTTGTCTGGTACCTTCAGATAAAACTCCCTTTAGGATCTTTATACATAAACAGAAATGAGAAATGTGAGGAGACCAGTATCTCCTATTACATAACAGTCCACAGAAAGTACTTCTGCCGTTATCTTTTGCATTCTAACATTAACAGAGGTGACAAGAGAGTGAATGTCTCATTGCATTACTACAACACCATTATTATCCAGGTTGGCTTCCCAGTGTTGTTCATGTCAGCAGGTAAACTCTACTCACTACCTCTGACACCTTCCAGTGAGGGGAAGGCAGCCCATGACTAGAGAAAGCAATGCTTTTCCACTTTGCTTTAGTGAAGACAATCATTCCAGGTTCCTTCAGAAATGCTGATTTATAAACTCACAGCTCTCCTGGGCTTCAGAGGAAAAGAGTAGGTCTAGGGTTATCTTCAGCAGCCAAAAACATGAGGCAGAAGGAAATGCTTGCTCTGCTGCTGCTCCCTGTTGCCTGCCTGAGGAAGCATCAGATAAAAATGTCTCTGATGCAACTTCATGTATTGGCCTTCTAGAACAAAATACCAGTCACACAAGCTGGAGGAGGAGTAACAGCCCCAAAATAAAGGGTTTAGTCACCATTTCAGAGCTCAATATCAGAGAGAAAAAAAGAAAAGTGTTTGTATACAGATAAGAAGGAGGTTCCTGTGCATCTCCCCCACTCTTCCTGAGTGCATATACATTGTCCACATATCTCAGGTTCTCATTATTCATTTCATGTATGACTCACGCACATTCTGTGTAGATGGAAGTAAATATGCATTTGCTAATACAAGTAAGGTCCATATTAGGATATATGGGAGGTGTGAAAGTGAGAGACGAGATCAAAATCTTCATCCAGTCCTTATAACACTTGTAATAATAATGACAAAACTTGCCAAAGTGATAACACCAGAATAAACTGGTAGATTTTCCACTTTTCTACATGCAGGTTCTGTCTGGCTAACTCTCAGCCCTACTGACCTTTCCATAACTGATGTTGTTCTAAAATGTCTCTTTTATTACCATCCTAGATAAGTCAGAAAGTTTCATTGAGACACAGGCTATGAGGCATTTTAATGGCAAATAGCTTATATACTAAATAAATGCTGCTTATAATAGTCTAGCTTAAAATCTGTATAATATTACATACAGAAACAGTGTTGTATTTGTGGGTTAGATTAATAAAGAAATGCAGGTGGTATTCTCAAGGGAATCAGTAAAAGTTGACTTTTCTTACCTCCCCTTTACCCTTCCTCACTCAACACCCATAGTAAGCATCAAGCATTAGGCATAAAGGACAATCTGCTGAAATCCTGTCTTTGCCTTATTCAAAGGCAAATCCATGGCTACTCATCTCATGTACCAGCCAAGTCTGTGTACCATGAAAAGATAAATGTGTTTTATGCACAGCACCTACCTTTGCTCCTTTTTGCCTTATGGCTATCATTTTTCTTAATGCTGGGATATCAATCCAAACTTTTATTACTTATACAGAGGCAGAATAATTTGTTGTATTAAAAATCAACCTGAGGACATTTTTTTTGTTTTCTCTTCAGCTCCCAATCTGAAAGCTAGCTGCTTACAAAAACATACTGTGAAGGCAAATGAGGATGCCTGTACAAAGTCTGAAAAGAACTGATCAGATTGCTTCTGCATACTATTAAAAGAAAGAACTGCTTTGAAATTTTGATTTTTGCCAAGAAGTTCTTTGTGTCCATCTTGTTCATTGCTGGCTAATTACCACCTTTGCAGACAATCTACAGGGTTAGATCTCCTTGAAAACTAACAAGGATAGGAAAAAAATAAGTCTAAGTCACTATATTTCAACTCAGAAATCATTTTATAGCAGTAAAGTAAGGCCCAATCACCTCTGATGTCAAGGATCATAGTATTTACATGAACAATAAAGTTATCCTATCAGAACAGGGAAAAAATATCTTTCTTAGCATCTGTCTACTTCTTTATAAACCTCCCCATTAACCTCAGAGGATGTATCAATGACTTCAAAAAGAGAAACATGTATATTACACAGCTGGAAAATGTAACTACTGTGCCATGTCATGATAGAGGGAGCCTGTCAGTCCATTGCCCACCTATTGCCCTCCAACCCTACCTCCTGCATTAGCCCTCCTGGAGGAAGCATCCCTGCCCCATCCTTTCACTCTCTGTTCAAAAAGTTCTTTTCTATGGTCTTGCCAAACCACTTCTGAACTTCCTGGTATTGCCCAACTCCACAGCCTGCCAGAGGCATCAGGCTGCTGAAGCTACTATCTGCTGTTAGAGGAAAACTTTCCTGTAACAATTTTAAAACCAATATCCTACTAGTTGTGTGAGATCCACTGTACCATGAGATTCTCCCCTTTGGCCTTCACTCTCTTTAGACTGAAGAGTCCAGTTTATTCTTACAATATCTTTCAGTGACAGATTCTAGGACTCCTCCACTCCTTTGGCTGTCCATCTCTGCTACCTTCTCCAGCTCTGAGGTCCAAGAATCATGCACACACAGAGTACAATACATTGTTACCTGACTTTAGAAATTGACTTCCGGCCCTGAGAACAAATGCATCTGTGCCTATCTTTTTTTTTTTCTTTCTGAAAGCCAAGTAGCTTTTGGGTCTCGGGTCTCAGGTCTCAGATGGGAAACAAGGAATATTAAGATTCATCTTGGTCATGCATGGGTCATGCACTGGGAAGCTGTGCAGGTAATCCATCCTCACAGCTGGTACATCCTAGTCCTGAGGCATCCAGTACCAGCTGAGACTCCAATTGAGAGTCAAAGAGCTAAGTAAGAATTCAAGCACGTCACTGAAAAGAATTGTCTGTTTTCCTTTGTCCCATCATAATTCATCCCATTACCATTTGTCTTGGACAAAGAGAAGGAGGCTGCAGCTCAAGCATAAAAGGGCTGTTTTGCCAACAGATTTGAAAGTTGTGAGACAAAGTTACTCTCTGTATCACCACAAATTAATCTTATCCTATGCACAAACCCATACAAGTCTAAATGCTGCAATCTCTTTCTTTCCCATCACCCTGTCAAATACAATTCTGGTCCTTTATTTCTGTTACTGTAGTGCCTCCTTCCTCCTTTTGCACCAGCTGCCTGCTTGCACTTTCTGTTTCTACCTGCTTAAACATACCTATGCACATGCCCAGATATTTCACTCTGCCTGCCTACTATCCTTAGATGCCCCATATCTGTAATATCCCAGGATCTTCATTTCTTTCCCACATCCTCTGATACTTCCTCATTGACAAGCACACCACAATAGCACAATCAGACCTCTGGGAAAGACTTTTAAAGTTTGTCATTTCATTAAAAATGTGCATTTCTGTCACTTTACATGCTCTGATCTGGATGTCCTCTCTTTTAATTGCTGTCCCTATTGAGAAAACCTGAGCATCTACAAAGCTAGTCACATCCTTTAGACAAGTCAGCTGGGGTCCCATGTTGCTTGAGCTGCTGGAGGACTCAAGCACCAGGGCAGGCAGCTGACATCCTGCATCATTCCTGGGAAAGCATAACCCTTCTGCCACTGGCCTCAGCCTCACAAATGGGCTTTAAGTTAGTTTTAAAAGGAAGAAAACCAGAAACCTATCCAATACACAAGCTAATTTGTTTGCAAATGTTCCAGTCACTTCATGCACAGAAAGCCACTCTGAAACAGCCAAGCTCTTTTTTTTACTACCTCAGTATTCCATTTAATTTTGCTTTTTGGATGCACAAGAAGTGTTTTCTTATTATTAGTCTATTCGTTTATCAAGAGCTCTCCTCAGTGGGCTCAATACTTTTGTTGACTGCACAGAAGCAGTTTTCACTTTAAAAGGTCAGCTCCTTTGTCAACTATTTCTTTAAGTCAGTCCAACTACATATACCTGACTAAAAAAAAGACATTGAATGCACATTTTATTCCAGTATATTTGTTGTTTCATATGGTAGCTCTAACAAGAGCAATCTGTATTTCTGATGTCTCTGAGCAAATCCCTGAAAGATAGCTCATGCATTTCAGAGGTAGACTTCTTCTCTATACAAATCAGGAGATACGTGAAAAACAGAACTAGTCTTTTCTCTCAAGACATCTAAAAGCTGTGAAAGCTTTGAATTATTTGTTCTCATGCTGAGTTTTGAAAGTTACAATAAAGATAGATGGGCTTTGCTAGCTGAAGGCTAATGTACCATCTAAAATGTCAATTATTTTAAAAACATAATACCAATTCAGTCTGTTCTGGTGTGATGCATACATACTGTAGAAATAAAATTTAAACCAGTATTTTATTTTTGTATTAAACTTTACATTCAGCCACCCAGAATCAAATGCTATCAAGACTCAATCACAGATTTGCAGAAACTTGCTGTTGCACTGTCAAGTCTTTCTGCTCTTTCAGAAGGATTCCAGTTACCTATTAAAGTACCTTATTTTTGGAGTAGAAACTGATGATTTAGTCACTTGTGCATGGGTCAGTCCTGATGAATTAAGGGTTGTTTTCAGTCAGGTTGGAAAAGCTGTAGGAGCAAATAAAAAAAAAAAGACTTTTACATATATTTTAACAAATTGAGAAAAAGAAAAAAAAAACATACCTAAGACAAAATAGGCATTATAAGCTCCTACATATAATCTCTCAATTTTGAGGTTTTTCCTTGAAAAAGGAGTGAAAATTTGAATTCTGAAACTGTTGATAAAAGCCCCTAGACTTGGGTATTTCACATAAAAAATATCACATTTTTGAAAGTCTGAAATTCAATGTCTTTTCCTTCATAAGAAATTTTGGAAAATCGTGTTGGTCAAATTGAATCCAATTTACAAAATGTTTCAGTGCTTACAATTTTTTTTTTGTTGCCTTACAGAAAAGGATAATAACTATTATAGCAATCATGGCAATTTTACAGTAGCTCTGACTTTTTTTCAAACAAGTTTGTAAACCTATTTACTTTATTGTGTAGCTTAAGTGAAATAGCATAGTAAATGGTAGTTTAAACACCATTATATTGTTTATTTCAAGTCAGAAAGTTGCTATTTGCTGACATGGAAACATTTTTTGTGGTTTTGACTTATGTTTTGAGTCATGTTGGGTCTGATATTGTACTTATCTGAATACATCATTTAATAAATTCATATGTAGATGAATATAAAATCCTGTATAGCTAGCAGTCATTGCAGAAAGGGTGTATGGTTTCTCATTCAAATTAAACAAAAGTAAGGAAAAATGGGGATTGAAACTAAACTTATGTTCATTCAATCTTTTGTTCCAATTCAACTAAAGATTTAAAAAAAAAAACAAAAAACAAAAAACATGAGTTGAATCAGTTTGATTCTCTTGCACTCATATGCTTTGTAGACAAAGCCACAAAATCTGACCTAAACAAACCTGTTGTTGAATGTGGAAGTCCTTTTATCAAATATGAGCATCAGGCAGATCCAGCCTGTGGCTGTACTCTTACTGCCTGAAAATAAAAGCACACAGCTATTCAGGCTCCACACAAAGCAGGAGCAATTTTTTTTTAAGATACTTCTCAGGGATGTTGAGTGAACTAGATATTTGAAAAAAATATTTTACTGTAGCTTTGGGAGCAGAGGTACTCATGAAAAAGAAATATTTCTTGTTGCTTTCTCTTATGTAGATTCCTTTGCAGGTTATAATGTGGTTAACTCAGTCTGTTTTCATGGCACTGTTAGAAATTGAGTATTTCTGAGACCTCCACACACTGTCAAATACTGCTATAACTACTTTTCAGAATTCAACAGAAGATCTGAAAAGAAATATAAAAACCTAAATACCAGCCAAAGTTTCAAAAGTGATTGGGGAGAGGCCAGAGTGATGAATAAGGCTCATTTTTTAGGAAACAAGGCTCAAGTACTATTCTGCACTTACTATTTCCCAGCTTATAAAAATGCCACAACATGAAACAAAACATTGATCTAGCTGAAATGACAGAGATTTTTTTAAATTATTTTTTCTAAATGTCTTTTAAAAATGTCATTTCCAGCCTTGCTTCTCAGTTCTTTTTACTCTGTAGTCTGAAAACTACGCAAAGTAGAAATGGGAAGTCAGTAGCAAGAAACTAGGTCTTTTTATTTTACTATGACTTCATTTGGCAGAGGAAGGGGATGAAGCTAGTGATGGCCTAATTATTTAGCTTAAAGAAAGCAGCCAGAATTCTGGAATCAACTGCACTGACACAGGGAGGATGAGGGGGATGGAAGGAACATGGCAGCTATTCAAATAGATAAACTAATTGTAATTAGAGGGGTAACTGCTTAGGCTCTGAGCCAAAGTTATTTGTGATGCAATGTTTGGATGCAAGAGTTTGGTTTTGTATGTTAGGCCAAATGAACAATATTATTCACCTCAACAGACAGAAAACTGCATACATCCAGCAAGTCACCACCATGAGAGGCAGCAGTAGTCATAGAAATATTGTTTCCCTAAGCATCTGAGAAAAAAAACCAGTGTTTTTCTTCTCAAGTGTGCAAAAAAAAAGAGCACCTTAAGTCTTCTGAAATATGTTGCCTAGAAACAAAAGCCACCAAAAGCCTCTTTTGACTACAAAGAAGTTATCAAGAAAGAAATCTCCATTACCAGATTAATGAGGGGAAAAAGTACTTGGCCATTTCAATTTTCCCAATCTTTCCTGTCACTTCTGTAACTTGGGATGAAAGTAATAACCCAATATGATTAGACAAAGTCTAATGAGATGAAGATGGATATAAACTGAGAGGAGGGGGGGTAGATATAATTTAAGGAAGGAAATTTGTGACACTTTTTCATACTTCTTTCAAAATTTGGAGGGTAGGAGGAATTATGTCTCTGTACTTCAAAATCATTCTGTTCTCTGTAGTCCATTTTTCTGGAAAAAGCAGACAGCAAGTGACAGTTCCTTCTAGCTCAAACGCCTCATCTTTACCAATGACAAACTGCTCTCCCAAAGCCTTGCTTCATGAGGAAGCTGCTCGTGGGTAAAACCAGCTTAAAAGTAGTAGTTGTTAGTGCATGTGTCTGCTATGTTGCAATGCAGTGCACACACACACTACTGAAAGCAGAAATTCCTTTTGCTTTCCAAGTGAATGGTCATCTTGACCTAGGGAAAGTTTATTTAGTGTACAGTGAAGTTTTGAATAGAAAAAGTAAACTCTCTCAAAGCAATCTCAGATCCTCTAATCCTAAGCTGATTTAGGTACAAGATATGTATCAATATATAGCACATTTTGCCTTTTTCTCTAAGAAAGTATTGGAAGTTCCTGTGCTTGGTCCGCAAGCTTACCTGATTGCATAAGGTATTGGGTTCAGTTGACAGTTACAGCATGTCTATTGTTTCAAATCCTTCATCTCTAGCAAAGATATTCTTCTCCATTCTTCCTATGCCTTATGATTGTTCATTGATCAAAGCAAAGCAAGCTGCCAGAGTATGTACATGCCAAGATGGTTCCATATATACTAGCCTAAGATGCTCTATGAATATTCAGGCACAAAGCTGCCTCAAGGTTGCTCGGCAATGCAGGCTAAAATTGTATTTGGCTGTACCAAGTACGAAGATTGAAGTAAGGCCACCTTTACTTCGGGAAGAAAAAGAAAAAAAGACAGGAATAGAGTTGGGATCCAAGATGGATGAAGGAATCAATTACATGCTCAGTAAGTTTCCAGATGACAAGTTGAGCAGGAGTGCTGACCTGCTTGAGGATAGGAAGGTTCTACAGCAGGATTTGGATGGGCTGGATCAATGGGATGAGGCCAATTGTGTGAGGTTCAACAAGGAGAAATACCAGATCTTGTGCTCAGGCCACAGATGTGTACCCAGATGGCCAAGGCGGCCAATGGCATCCTGGCTTGTATCAGAAATAGAGTGGCCAGAAGGACCAGGGAAATGATTATGCCCTTACACTCAACACTGGTGAAGCTGCACTTTGAGTACTGTCTTCAGTCTCAGGCCCCTTACTGCAAGAGGGATATTAAGGTGCTGGAGTGTGTCCAGAGACAGGCAACAAAGCTAGTGAATGGTCTGGAACACAAATCTTAAAAGGAATGGCTGAAGCAACTGGGTTTGTTTAGTCTGAGGAAGAGGATGCTGATAGGAGAACTTATCACTCTCTAACTACTTGAAAGAAAGTTGTAGTGAGGTGAGTGTTGGTTTTGTCTACCAGGTAACAAGTGATAGGACAAGAGTAAATGGCTTCAAGTTGTACCAGAGGAGGTTTAGATCAGATATCAGGAAAAAATTCTTCACTGAATGAGTTAACAAGCATTGGAACAGGCTGCCCAGGGAAGTGGTTGAGTCACCATCTCTGGGGATATTTAAAAGACATGTAGATGTGGCACTTAGTGACATGGTTTAGTTTTGCATGAGGCAGTGCTGAATTAACAGTTGGTCTTGATGATCTTTAAGGTCTTTTACAACTTAATCAATTCTATGATTCATGATTTCTCCTTATCCTGCTACACCTGACACAGACAAAAAGTTGAGTTCTTAGTACATCTCTGAGGAAACAGTGCAACTGACAAAAATTTTAGCATGAGTACACTTTATAGTAACTGGTAGGAATAGCTGGAGATGAGTAATTGCAAAAAATAAATCACCCAGGGGGCACATAAGACAATGACATGTTACAGCAACTCAGGGAGACATACATCTCATGAAGAGGAATCAGAAAGAAAGCATGTGGCCGGTATTTGCAGTTATTAAGACCTGTCAGCACTATGAATCATTAATGATCCCAATTATCCCTACCACAGCATTTGTCAGTAGCTTTGCCACATGGCAATATTAGATATGAGCCAAGGTCTGATGCTGCCAGGTGGCATGGCTCAGGGGGACACACCTGGGCTGTCTCTGCCATTGACCTTTCTCCATGGCTTGCAGCAGCAGTGACAATAGTAGTATGCATTTTCCAAGTACAAAGCATGTATCCCTTCTATCTTTCTCACCTTCTCAAATGAAACTGTTTTTGAGGAGACTCTTTTTGCACTGGGTGTAAATAGGACAAACACAATATAGCTAAGGAGACGGAGGTCTAATTTTTTCAAGAGATAGAGTTCTTCTTCTGACTTCTTTGTACATTGTTGTGAGCAATTGCATGTAAGTCTCTGATTAGTCTCTGGCCAGGAGTAGTCCTCCACTATCTAGTCTTCCATTGGTTGGCCATGATTTTTGGAGCAATCACTGCTTCCACCATCATGTTGAGCTCAGTCTCAATCGTCTCAATCATTCAGCATTCTCTGAAATTGCATATGACATCTATTTGCCTCTCTTTTTTACCTCTATGGGTTTGTCATTCTCAGGTTTTTCTGTTTATTACCTGCTTAAGGTGAAAATATCTTTTGCCTTTCTGATGACAGCAACAGAGCGGAAGTGGAGGGGTCGAGAGTGAGCACTAGGCAAGGGTGATAGAACATCTGCCATAAAGGATAAGAATGTGTTGTTAATTTAACATACAGCTTGTGACAGAGACGACTTGTACTTCCCAAGGGAATATGATGAGTAAGAACATGGCACAAGCCAGAGCACAAGTACAGTAGCAACAATACTCAATTCATATGCTGAGTCTGCTCAAAAGAATAGCATATAGACTACACTAAAATGGGCCTCCAAAAGCTCTCCGGATATTGGTTTCAGTCACCACAGATATGAGGGGTCAATGGCCAGCACGTATGCTGCAATCAAAAACAATAGATTTATGTTTGTAGATTCACAGGCTTCCAGGAGAACGCTTACCTGTTCTGAATCTCTCTTTCAAGCTTTTTTTGGGAAGCCAAAAATCATGTATAACTAGGCAGGAGCAGAGACACATAACAGTAAACTCTCCTTGTTGCAGAAATCTATTCTCAGTGCCAGGGATTTGGACTGGAGATGGCTCTGAATAAACAGTGGCTTGAAGCACTCAGACTTCAGGTAGTAAACAAGTTTCATAATCCATTTTGCGATCCCTAGCCTAATGAAAAGCAAAAGCCATTGATAATTAACTGTTTCCACATGTCTTTGCAGGTTCAGAATGTGTACCCTTTTTACACTGCCCCATGTACACAACAAAGCCGAGGCTGCTTGGATTCCCTGTGCTTTAATTGAAGCTACATTGAGCAAAGCAGATATAAAATAGCATTCTGGAGCCTTTAGTGGTAAATCCTGTAATGTAATTGGTTCAAATCCAAGTCTAAAACTATAAGGTCAAAAGACTACCAAAAACAGAGTCATGGTTTGTTTGTTTTTTTTAAATTCACGTATCAGCTTCATTTGCCATCCTCCATAATAAAAGGGCCGAAAATCAGAAAGAAATGGAAATGTTTGTACCACATAGAGGGAAAGTGTTACTTAGGCTGAGTTTTTACAGCTGTACATGCTCAAAAGAAAAGAAAATAGTAGAATGTTATTTTTTATCAAGTTGGATTAGAAGGCAATGGTAAAGCAGGTAGTGTGAAAAAGACTATATCATCCTTACAGTCTCTTTTCTAATCGTAAATATACTTTAATTTGCATTCCCTTTCTAGTGAAAATTCTGCTGAAATAAATTTGAATCACATGCATGCTCTCTCAGAAATTATATTTCTGATTCTATGGGTGCAAATAAATTATTTGATTCTTGAAAAGATGTGATAAGTCAGTGTTTATTGAACATTTCAACATTTCAAAATGAAGACTAGACAATGTTCCTAGCCAAGTGAATAGGCAATCTTGTATTGACTTCAACAGTGTAGGACCAGATTCTAATTCCTTTTTCAGAAAGAAAATCTGCATTTTATGATAATGATTGCTTAAGATTGTTAGCTGATCATAAAGGTCTCCTTTTTTTTTTTTTTTTACTGTAAACAAGACTCTTTCTGCTCATATCTAGTGGTAATAAACAGTGTCTCACAGTATGGATTACCTGGGCTTACTGAGAGCAATAGAGGCTGAGTTCATTAAACAGACAAATCCCCCTCTTCTGTTCCTGTGCCCTCAGTGCTCATCAGACACAAAGTTCTGAAACCGTGACTAAAACTAGCCAGAGATCAGGCAAAACATTTCAAAAGCTCCCTGTCTGCTTCCTCTCTTTGACTTCTCCTTGCATCACAAACAAGAAAAGAAATAAAAAGACCCAGACTCAGAACAGAGTATTCAACACTGCAGACAATGCCTTGTGCTGTGCAGTGCCACACCACCTTCTTCTGATGTCAAAGCCTAACAACCTCACAGAGGTAGCGGGGAAGGGAAATAGCCACCTGGCACTGCCAAATATGCCACAGATGAATTCAGTGTCAGGGAGGCTTGTGATCACAGCAAATGAGAGGTGAATACTGAAAGGAAAGCTTAGACCTTACAAATGCAAACACGTGTGTCACTTAAATGTTGAACCGATCCTGTCAGGAAAGTGGGAAATTACTGTGGAATGACAGAAAACACAGTCCAAATGATGTCTGCTTGGCATTTGTGTCTGTTCAATAAAGTCCATGAGATTAATTTGTAGATTATGATTTTTTTTTAATTGGTGAGTTTTCAAATAATTTGCATACAAACTGTTTGTAACTACATTACAAGAGACAATATCAGTCTACTAAATTACAGTGAAACATTCGATGAGCTCTCTATGTCAGATTCTGTTACAAAAAGGTCAATTATAATTTGTAATATTCTCAGTCAAAACTCCTAATTATTTTGCAGGTCATCCTAAAACTCTAATACAGTATACAGTCAAAATAGGCTCTGGGTATTTAAATTAGACAAGTATGCCCTTTACATACCTCCTTTTCCTTTTGTATTTGTACAATACCCTGACAAGATCTCTGAAGCACTAGCAAAAGTGTAAAAAAATCACATTGCTAGTGATAAAATGATTGCTCAAGGATTATAGTAGTATCTCACATTTACAGCCACAAAGGTCATGAGAGCATCTCCAGTTCATAGTTTGTTGTTGACACTGGATTCATGTTATCCTACAGACTCAACAAAAATATGTGCTTGGAAACACTGGATTGTCCCTTTCCAATGCTGTTCTGGAATATACCAGACCAGAGTAACAACATTAGTCGCATCTTTACTAGAAAATAAAATGTTCCAAATCACTGGCATTCAACTCCTTGTATGGTAAAATTCCTAGAAAAGCCCCTGGCATGATTTTGACCCATGCAGAACTGAGTACACACTATCCCTGGCTACATTTCAGATGTTAGCATGGGACAGAGACTACTCTTAATAAGCAGATTGTATGAGACTATTCTGCTTTGAAATCAACAGGAGTTTGATAATACAAGTGTGGGCTGTAGCATTCCGTTTAGTCTCCATGATAAAGAATAGACCTGGGTACATTTAATTTGTGAATATAGCCACAGCTAGTAGCTACTGCTACGACAAAACACAAGTGAACTATTCAGGGAGTTCTTAGGAGAACGCCTTGCCATTTGATGGAAAATAAAACAAGGCACTGAAATCTCATACATCTTGTATACATTCGCCTAAGGGACTCATTGAAAAAAAATACTTAGAACAGAATACTCTAAATTGGCCTAAATTTGCACAATATTGCTACCTGATCATTGCAAACAAACATAATGTTTACTGGGAGAGGGGAAAGCATTCAGAAGTACTTTTTTTTTTCTTGCAGAACAGATTAATAATATGTATATATTTTTGTCATGAAGAAAAGCAGAGAGTAAAAATAGCTCTCAAGTGAGATAACTGCTATTCACTCCCCTGTCCCTGGAACCATGACAGCCATTATATAACCAAACGGAAAATTAAATTAAATAAACAGCATAAGCTAATTAGGTTGATATTAAGTAAAAATATAATTAGTAAAAGTGGTTTGTGGCAAAGGTTCTGGCAATATATGACTGTTCCTCGGCCCTAGTGGTGAACAGGGATCCTACCATATGTTTAAAACTTATTCATCAAGCATTTCCATGGAAACACACAGATGCACAGTCCTTGGATCACTTATTTCAGCAATTGCTGCTCCCAAGGTTCACTCTGGAGTAAGAACTCAGATCAGGAGAGGGTGATGGGCTGTGATTCTGATCTAGAAACCTCCTCACACAGGTATCTGTTGGGTCACACAGTAGGAGAATTTGGATGAAAGAGTAAAATAGCATCTTGCATAAAGAGAAAAGACTGAAAACTCAACTCAGTTTTTTTTCCTGTCAAAGACTACCTGAGAGTGGAGAAATGACAGCACTGGAAGAAGTCTGAAGAGTTTTCAAAATTGCCAGATGCCCCCAGGGAGATTCAAATGTCCTCAAGAGTGTTAGTAAGATGCTATACTGAGAGATACTGAAGTTAAACACAGTTGCTGGGTTTAGTTGCCCAAAGCTACCCTCTCACATATCCAGATGGGAATCGGCTATGATGTGACGTCTCAAGGTTAAGAAAAATCCTCCCACATTGGAAGGGGCAGGTCTCTGTGGCCCACTTGTGATGACATTGACAGCCCACAATCATGTGCTGAGAAGCCCAATGGCCCTTTGCTCCTGCTACAAAACCAACAGCTGATTGAGAAAATGTGGCCTTCACTTCTCTTTGTGGGTCAGCTTGTGTACTGGGGAAGACAAGACCAGCTGGTCATGATGCACAAGAACTTAATTAACACAAAGCATTTTGAAAGCATCAATAAAATTTGTTGTATGAAAAAAAAAAGGTCCTCATTGCTAGCAAATACTTCTATAGGAAGTAAACACTGGATGCAAAGCAGGCTCAGTAGTGCAGCATATGTTTGGTAGCCGTCTCTGGATGGAGATTTCTTCTTTGGATTTCTTCTGATGGCAGTAATAAACTCAGGACCTGTGTCCCCTCCCAGCCTTGCTATGTTTTTTAGTACACTTTGTCATTTCTGGTGAGAGATGTTCAGGCAGAGATGTCTAAGACATGATTACCTTTAACAGCAAGGTCAGAAGTAATGTGTATTATCAACAGCAACAGAGGACGCCTGTACTCTGTGTTTATGCCAGCTTCTAACTAGGAAGGGAAAGAAAAATATTCTTGCCTTAAATATAATGAACCACGTTAAACCAACACTACAAGTCTAACATACAATCCATTAAAGCCTCAAAAGCCAGAGCCTTTGTAGGCTGTTCAGAAGTGTTTGAGAGGGCTATTACTGCAGAGACGTGATAGCTCCTGTGGACTGAAATTTCCTTAGGCAACAATAGAGAGTTAAGCATAAAGTGTGAAAGCTTAACTTCAAATTTTCTGGCTTTGGCTTAAGTCTGCCTCCCAAGGTTCCTGCTATGCTTTTTTATTGTGTTTATTTTGTTATACATTATGGAGCATTAGTGATAATTCAAGTAGGCACGCTGTCGGCAACTGGGGTAAGTTCATTCAGAACTGACGGTCTTGTGACATGACTTCCAGTGTTGCCACTACCATCAGCCTGACTAATGCTCACCATGGACACAGCAGCAAACTGGAAAAGTGACATAGGATGGACTGGATGGTCTTTATACACAGAATTGCTGTAAAATTTCCATGCTACCATTGGCTTTTGAGTCACACAGAAAAGGCTATGGGACTGAACAGAAGATTGGCTGGTAGCAGAGAAGGCAACAAGGAGACAGTCTACAACCTGTCTTTCTTTCCTGGAAATTTCTGTCACTCCTAAAACTTTACAAGGGTCTGTGATCTTTCTCCACAGGGATGGAATCTGCACATCTTGAAAAAGCAACAAGTGCTCTGTGATTCCACAGGTGATCTGTTATGTAGCACATTTCTGAGACTGGGAGACTAAAATGCTCTTTGAGTCATACTGACTCTCCAAGAGCAGCCACTTGCACAACTCTCTCTCTGGACAAGAGCTTAGGCTTCCCTGGTAGCTCCTCAATGTGAAAGTGTTTTGATCTAGTGCCAGGGCAGTGCTAGGCAGAGACGCTCAAGCCACTGGTGTGTCAGAGACAGAACCGCTATGTCCAGCAGGAACTTTGATGGGTTCATGTCTCCTTTTTCCAGTCAGGCAAGAGGTACTCAGAGTCCACTGGAGCTCAGCAATATGAAGTGCTTCCCAACACAAGTTTTTTTCTTACAGCTCTCTGTTTGAAAATCAACATACAGAGCAGGCCTGGGCAGTTCACACCTGGGGCAGCAATGTGGTCACTGCAGTGTTAGCATAAACTGTGGCCATTGCAGGGTGCACCCACAACATGCAGGTTAATATCATGACTTTTCAGGAAGAGTGCGTCTGTGAACGGATGGTACATCATATCAGTGCTACTATGCCTACATCTAGGCAGAGCCAGTAAAAGCCTTTTGCTTTCACAGCAGCAGAACGATAACAGTTATCCAGAAGGGAGAAAATTAGGAGTTCAAGAGCTGAAATTCCTACAGGAACTAGCCCTAGAATTCAGAAGGGTTTCCAGTAGAAAA
Source organism: Urocolius indicus (assembly GCA_013401255.1). Taxonomy (NCBI): domain Eukaryota; kingdom Metazoa; phylum Chordata; class Aves; order Coliiformes; family Coliidae; genus Urocolius; species Urocolius indicus. The sequence goes on along the minus strand of WBNH01003355.1, from coordinate 180,902 downwards.
GGTTACCCCAGACCTCACTGTGTCCTCAGTTTCGTGTAAAACATTTTCAATTAAACCACTCTCCTCCTGTGAAACTAAGGCTGTGAAACTAAGGAAAGAAAAAAAAAAAAAAGCCAGTTGCTGTTATTTCTGGGGTTTACATTCTTGTAAGACACCTACAGAGGAATGCTGTTTCCATCCATATCATTAACGTAAAAGGTACACTTGAATTAAAATTCAATCATGTTCTGAAGTACTGTATGTTTTACATTACTGGGAGAAGAACACACAATTCCCTGTCTCAGCATCAGCAAGAGATTGACTTTCTGTGGAAATGGGCTTGAATTGCTCTTGATATTTATTACACTGTAATCAGATTTTTCTTCAACAAGAGTGGAACTGTTTCTTTCTCAAAATTGTTGGTTGTTTTAAAACCTCTTAATGTTTTGTAATTCTTTCCCCATAGTAATACAACTGCTAGAAAAAAAATAGCTCAACAATTGTTCTTTTTTCCCATTCATTTTGTTGACTGAAACCCCCAAGTGAATTTATTCCTCATTTATATCTACTGTGTCCCAGAAGATTTTTCTTGGTGAATAAGAAATCTCATTTTTTTTTAATTGCAAAGGGGGGTGGGAAAGAGAAAGATATGCTTAAACACATCTTATAGAATCTAAACATGGATGTAGACAGAATGACCTGGTAGACAGGAAAAGAATTTCCCTTCAAAGTATTTCTATTTAGCAACAAATTGAGGATGCTTGGTATCATCTGACTTTTGCATTGTGCATCTAATAGGTGAGCAAAGAACAAAGATGATCATTTTATTGGTTAATAACAATTTCATACCAGTAATATGGGAAGAAGTTGTGTATTGACTTCGAGAAATAATAAGAAGAATAATGCCTACCTTTTCTTCTTTGTTTGTTTTTAATGGCAGCTAACGTACTGGAAGAAGACTCAATGGAGCAGGACATAGAGAGCCCTGTCACTATTCATCAGCCAAAGTTGCCCAAACAAGCTAGAGAGGATCTGCCAAAAAATATAAACAAAGAATGTGCCAAGAGAAAAATCCAGAGGTATGTTAGGAAAGATGGGAAATGCAACGTCCACCATGGGAATGTCAGAGAGACTTACCGTTACTTGACTGACATCTTCACTACCTTAGTCGATCTCAAGTGGAGGTTCAACCTGTTGATTTTTGTCATGGTTTACACTGTGACCTGGCTCTTCTTTGGAATGATATGGTGGTTAATTGCCTACATGCGAGGAGATATGGATCATATAGGGGACAGCACGTGGACCCCATGCGTCAGCAACCTCAATGGGTTTGTCTCAGCCTTTTTATTCTCAATCGAGACAGAAACCACCATTGGGTATGGTTACCGGGTCATCACGGACAAGTGTCCCGAGGGAATTATTCTGCTTTTAGTGCAGTCTGTTTTAGGTTCTATCGTCAACGCTTTCATGGTTGGCTGCATGTTTGTGAAAATATCCCAACCCAAGAAGAGGGCAGAAACCTTGGTTTTTTCTACAAATGCAGTTATTTCCATGCGGGATGGAAAGCTGTGTCTGATGTTCCGAGTAGGAGACCTTAGGAATTCACACATTGTAGAGGCATCAATACGAGCCAAGTTGATCAAATCCAAACAGACAAAGGAAGGGGAATTTATACCACTCAACCAGACAGATATCAACGTAGGTTATTACACAGGGGATGATCGTCTCTTTTTGGTTTCACCACTGATCATCAGCCATGAAATTAACCAGCAGAGTCCTTTCTGGGAGATTTCCAAAGCCCAGTTGCCCAAAGAGGAGCTAGAAATTGTTGTAATCCTAGAAGGAATGGTGGAGGCAACAGGTAACATTTCTTATACTTTGTATAAGGTAAATGCTTTAATATTAGAAAGGAAAATCAGTGGTTTTGCTTCAATTTAAAGGAATCACTTCAATAATCATTACATTTGAAAAAGACGTCAGTTATCCGATTAGCTTGAAGAGTAAAAGCATGCCCAGTTTAATCGTCTGTTCCATCTTGCCTAATGGAATTAGTATTGTTTCTGTTTGGAAAATGGGATAGCATTTCTCGTATTCTAAATTTTTGAAAGCATGTCACCCAGTTATTTGTCATTCTATTGCAGGAGTAACTCAACCACTAGAACCTTGTGGGATAAAATTATTTAGAAAAAAAAAACATGCAATACAAAACTCTGTTTATGATTAACATGGAAGCACCATAGTTCCTGCTGCTTCCAGTCACCCATGGGTAACTGCAGAAAAACTGCCTGCCATGTGAAATTTCTGACCTGTTTGGATCCAGCAGGAAGTGATAATGTGTGCAATTTTCGCTTTTACTTACTTGTTTGCTTGGTTTTGTTTTACCTTGTAAGATGGGACTTGTTCCACTTTAGCTCACAAAAGATCTGTCTGATTTTGTATTTCACTGAGGCTCCCTACACACTGCAGAAGTGTACAGAACACTTCAAGCCAGTATATATCAATAAGGCATATTCTGTCACCGGTCTCGTTGAGAGGCTGTGTGGTCATTACCTACAATTTTACAGCAGAACATCAGATACCATTTGATATGGAGAAAACAGTGCTTGGAATTCACAGCAAATGGACTAGTGACATTTCTTCTTTGCATTAAAGCCAGAAGAGAAGGAAGATGTTTTCTCTAAAGCTCCCATATTTCCCATAGTCAAGAGTGTTGTTATATTTGCTTTAGGAGCTGGAGGTACATTTTCCTCTTGTTAATGACAACATCAGTCTCTGAAGTGAGCAAATACAACCATTACAACGGAATCATGATTAGAAAATGAAGAAAATATGTGTCTGGGGGAGAGGAAACACTGGTTATAGAAAGAGAACTACCTACCTACCCCCGTACTGTATCAAAAGCTAGGAAAGTTTGAACCTGTGGATTATAGATCTCTGACAGAGGTGTAACCTTTCTATCCCTGACTCATGTTTTGCAACTGGAGCCAGGAAATAAAGAGCAGTTTCTTACTAGAACATGTGTGTGTGTTTCACACATCTATTATGTGGTGTCAGAAGAAAACTGCATTTGTCACCATATAATAAACGTGTGAGACAAAAATGGAGCAAAAGAGAAAAAAAAAAAAGAAATGAAAGGAACTTGGCAGAGAATTTGAAGTGGTAAATGCAAGGCTTCCAGATTTTCCAGGAAGTAGGTGGTACTGAAGAGCAATCAAGTTGAAATGTTTATTGTTTCTGATATATGCAGTAGGCACAGAGGCTTCAAACATCTGCATCACCTTCAGGTGAGACAATGAGGAAACTGAAATTGCTGTTTGTTCGCTGAAACCATTTTTAAAATTCCAAATTTCAACTAAACAAGATTGGCATCCCAAAGAGAACTGGGTATGTTCAGGTTTATTGAACATCATGTTTTCCAGAAAAATGATTGGCAAGTAATAGAAGTATGAAAAAGCAACTCACCAAACATACCTATAAAATCAAAAGAAAGTATACTTCTGCAGTGCATCAAATGTAGCTTTGTTGTCTTAAGCCTTGACACTCTTTGCTATTTAACCCTTCCACCCTTACCTCATCTTCACTCCTGCACATTGACACAGGTCTCTGGGCTCTCATTTGCTGCTCTGATACTGACCACATCTTCCACTCAGCCATTATCAGGCTTCAATGGAGGAGGTTATCTGCTCAGCTTGGCAAAGTTTAAGTTAAGCTGCTAGAAGAGTCCATATTAACAAAGAAACTGGATGCAGTGATCTGAAAACCCACTGAAGCCATCCAGGATTAAGATGTTACCCTGGTGCTGGATGGGTATCTACATTTACCGTTTTAAACTTCTCCATTTTATTCTGTTTGGGTCAGCTCTCTAGCTCCACAAGATATGAGGGCAGGGAATTGAATGATGCAGGTTAACTAGAGCACTAGAAATATTATTGGCATAATAATGAGTACAATTTCTAAAACATGTTTGTACAGAAACAGTCACTTGTTCTGTGCTTTGCCTACATGCCTTGAGTTATTTTTGTTGAAGATGCAACCAGGCCAGCTTTCCAACCAAAACTAGATATTTTCCCCATTTTAGTTTACAAAGGTTTTCCATTTCCATCATGGAAAATGCTGAAAGAAAATTTAGATGATCATATATTGAAAGGAAATTTAGAAAATCTCCAGCCCTGGAGGGCAAGCAATACACTACCCATCATACTTGCCAACACTGGGCAAAGTCATGGGATACAAAAACACTACAGCTGAAGCTAAGAAATTGTGACCTCAGCTATAGTAACATCATCATTCAGTATCATTGCTCATGGGTTAAAAACACACTGAGATAATCACTCATGTTATTCATCAGAAACACCATGCAAGTTTGACCAGCAAAAACAATCCTTTCTCTGTTGTTAGAACTTCCTCACTCTGACAGCATTTATACTTCTAATGAGAAGTAGATCAGTAGAAAATGCTAAGTATAAGCATTTGCTAATATTTTTAATTACTTATATTATTATTCTTGAATTTTTACTGAGCAGTTCACATCATTTCATACACATATAATATTTTCCATCTTATGGGCTCCAAAACCACATCTACCTGTACTATGAAGCACAACTGTTTCTGCAGCGTTGTGCGTTGCACATTAGGATAGGAAATAAAGAATAATGCCTTTAATTAAAGGAAAAGGACTCCTTAATTCCCCTTGGAAGCATCACTTCTGAGATGCAAAAATGTAGATACGTCTTTACTAAGGCAGATATCAAAATATTAGTCTAGAGATTATCAGTACATATTGATTCTTCACATTCACTTTACCATGAATATTGCTTTAAGGGCAGAATCTTCAACAAGACACGAAGTTAATCTGACTACATCATACAGCATCAGTAAAAAATGAAAATAAGACTGTTTTTAAAAATGTTTGTTATGGATCCTTTCAAGCTGCAATTTTCTGTATTTATTTATGGCATTCAAAAATATCTCTTTGGGTTCAAAGGACGATACTCTTGAAAATATATACTTCTGTAGTCTTCCTGATAGTGATGCACATCCCTTAAGTGTCAGAAAAAAAAACAAACAGTCATGATATGAAGTACATTAGGCTGCCATGAAGAAACCAATGAGACTTCAGGAACAGGGGACAAAAGTCCAACCAAGCGTCATCATATCATCTGAAGGACACATCTGTTATTTCCATGTTTTACAGGCCCCCATTTGATTTCCCACCATGTTAACAGCAGGAAGAAGTGCCACTGTGGTGCAAGGATCAATGCTAACATTCACATAGCCCCATAGCAGCAAAGGCTCTGGTCCCACACTTACGCAGTACTAAAAAAGCAGGATTCTGCCATTCCTCTGCTGCTTTTGGGATAGCTGGAACATTAAATGCAAATTTACTAATTGGAAAGTACATGACTAACACAATTCTCTCAGTTCAACAGTACTTGATATTTACCATTCAAAATAGTTCATTTATGTTAAAGTGCCACCATTGCTTTCATATTATTTTCTGGAGATGACTTTTTCGGAGTTTGTTAAAGATCAATTAAGAGGTTTGTTAAAGCATGAATATGTATCCTAATGGAATGTTAGTTTTTTTTTTTTTCCTTGGACCAGCAGAAAAAAATAAGGTTCCTAGATCCTGAACCCTGTCTCCCTTAAATAGTAGTCACAAAAGTTTGGATTTGAAGAAGTTATTTATTTGCTTTAAATTTAAAAAAAATCTAATTAAGAATTAAAAAAAAAAAACATAATTAAGACATTTTTGTTATAGTTTAATAGCCTTTTCCTTGCAATGTCTGGAAATTTTTAAGCCTTTTTCACATATTGAAATCTATTTCTAAGGGAAGTCTTATTATTACAAGGAAACCAGTCATTTCACAAATAAAACAAGACTTCTAAATGTGTAGGTCTGATGTAGAAAATAAGCCAAGGTAAAGAAAAGGAAAGTCTGTTGTGGGAGGTGAACTGGAAATGCGAGGTATGATAAAATAACTACAGAAATGGAGAGAAATAAAACTGAGAAACTCAGACAGAGGTATTAAAAAAAAAAAAAAAAAAGGAGTATCCTGAACAGCCTGTAGCCTTGTTGTAACTGCAGTTCCTGAATCATAAGCAGCCTGATTCAAGGCTCAACGTCTTCTAAGCCTGCATTTACAGAAAACTGCATTTTCTAACACAAGAGAAGAATGTGAAGTCTTTGAACCTTCTTCAGCCAGCAGTACCCTCACACTTTGTGAAGTTGTATCTGGACAGCAGGGTGCACTAGATGACAATCTGGCAGCTCCCTCAGCCTAAAAATAATAAGGTGAAAACTGAAACCGTACCAGGGAAAGAAAATTATCTACGCATTTATAACTGTCAAAATATAAGCAACAACACTAGACAGATAACTTTAGGTTCATATGGATAATTTTACAAATAAACTTGTAATAGTGTGCATTTATAATTCTGACATACAGGCAGCTTGAGAACAGTATTTGCAGAGTGGTTTATAGATGCGTAAACAAACACACTTACCAGCTGTGGAAAATGTATGTGGAAAGCAATAAAATGTTCACATAGATGGTTATTTATATAGCAAATGATGCTATCGACTAGGCAAACATTGTATAAAGCTGTTCCTACCCTTCAGTACAGCCCCTTTGACTAACTGATTTATTGTCTCTTTTATTTCTCCTGGATGATTTGCCATATTTACCCCTTATCCTTGCCCAACCCTAACAAATACCTCCCTTTGATATATATGTTAGCTGTTCCAACCTTTCAAAACATCTCAGCAGACTTTGCTCTCTCTCCAAATAATCATTGCTCGGGTTACAGTTTTTTACTAGATTTTTTAATTGCTCTTCAAAGAAGAGATGTTTATCCTCTGAGACTTTTTCTTAAGGGGATATAGATGACAGGAGAAAGACAAACAGAATTTCTCACACCCAAGAGTTTCTGCAAGGCAACTGGTGAAAGTAGACTGAATTGTTGTGCTCCGGGATGTGACCAGCATACATTGACTGAAAAAACAATTTAAACAGGGTTAAGAATAAGTTACTTCTGCTCAAAGTTGGATCATCATCATCATCATCATTTCAGGAATGGTCAGAATACAATGGAATACAGTCTGTAGTTTTCCTTTCTTTTTATTTTAGGAGTTTTAATATCTCTTCATGCTAGGTGCTAGACTTAGACATCTAGGTTCACTTTCTCATGTACCTTGACTTCCCTAATGCTAGCCAGCAATCCCTTTCACTTACATTCCTTGCTCACATGTTTCTCTGTCATTAGTTTTAACACAGAAAATTAGGGATGTCAGCATGAGTGATTGCAGTTGTGAGTTGGAATTCTGAATGCCAGCAAAGAAAGGTACTCCAATTTCATTCTTATGTTTCTTTCAGGAAGCTTTCTCTACAGGTGGGAAAGATTAGTCTATTTGGTGAAAGAGACTCTAAGGCTTAAATGAAGCAATCACAATTCCACAATAGTCAAAACAATATGTAAAATGGCAAGAAGTTAGGGAGCAAAGTTCATGAGAAAAGAGATATGCTGATTACTTCAAACAAGAATTTGGTAAGATCATGTATATAATTTTCAGGGAAGGCAGGGAAAAGGGATTACAGATTTTGTTTAACAGCTTTATTCTCTGAACTATGCTGTACTATACAAGCATGTTACCAAGTGCTTGATAGTAGTCTTTTGTACATCTTTCATACCTTTCTCACCAATTAGTTGCTCAGCTCTTCACAACTGCAGCTGCTACCTCAACCTTAAATGCTCAGATAAAATAGATTCAAGCAGTAACTCATATGTTAAAAAGTAAGATTCCTAAAAAAACAGACTTGAGATCTCTCTGTGTTAAAAAAATGTTTCTGTATAGTTAGATATTATTAAATAATTCTGTTCTGAACACAACTCAAACTTGCAGAAGAAGAGCTTCATTGTGCACATCATATCCTTGTAAACCACACTAGGTCTCTTTGGGCACAGAAAACAGGTGGTCTCCAGTGTTTGGAACACTCCTGTTCACCTCCATTGTCAGCATCACTCCTTTCCTAACACAGTGGCAAGCAGAGGCACTCAAAATTTTGTCTTTGCTCACCACTCCTTTTCACATGTGAGCCTACACACACTGTCCATTGCAGGGCTCATAATCTCCACAGCCAGAGGAATGACAGGATCACAACGTTGTGCTTTAACACTGGCCTTCCTGTTTCCCTAGCAGAAGGGCACAGTGGGAAGCTGTGCTGGCAGCCTTCTCCATTACCAGCCTAGATCTCACCAGCCACTACTGGTAAACTCTCCCTAAAACCCTGCATTGCCAGATACTTAACAAACATCACTGCCTCCAGTGCAGCTTCAAGCGACTATGTTTTCCATCAGTTTTAACACAGAAGCAAGACAGCTGAGAAGGTGATAATGTGAAGAACTTAAGTCTGGTCCAGACCCAGCATGGACAACAAGGAACGACTATGTATTACGGAAGTGATCAAGAAAGTAAAGGTTGATCTGCATTGAGCAGTTTTTTAGTACCCCGTGCCCACACAGTCTCCATCACAAAGATCTCCACTTTGCAAAACCAAAGGGGTGATTCTCTGCAAAGTGCACAGCAGCTTATCCAGGTCAAAGGATTCCCCAGGCAGAATTAACTCACTGAACATTTTTTCACCTGCTTACTAAGTGGAGATATTATTTCTGAACCCTCCTGAGAAGTGCTTCAGGACAATGAAATGCCTTTTACATTTCTGAGGCACTTTTCAAAACAATGGCTATTAACCTGAGTATGCTCTCTGTGTCCATTTGCTCTAGGAACAGTGGAAATGAATAGTCAGAACTGAAATAATTGATTTGGAGAGGGAAAAAAATATATCTATCATTTTTAATTTTAGACTTTTGGTTTTGGTCATCTGAGGTTGTTACCAACTTGATGATGAAGGCTGCTGAGTACCTGCAATTAAGTCCTAGGTATACGCTGATTTGAATTAAGACAGCTTCTCTCCCTTGAAACTTTTGCCAAAATGAACTGATTCTTTCCTGTTGGTTACTTTGTTCATTCATATTCAGTTTCCAGATATGAAGCATACTTAACCTACTTGCAGTTAAAGCCATGGCAAATATTTTTTACAAACTGCTTTTGTTCATATTTCTAAAAGATCTTTTTGCTCTTCCCCTTGGTGCTTATTTACTTACAACTGTGTAATATTGTTTCCTCCTATTCTCACTGAATTGTAATGAAGGATAAACACGTTACATTACCTTGCTTGGTAAAAGTAAGGCCTCTCTAAAGTTTTGTATCTACATATATTTACATCAGTTTCTAATGAATATAAGCAGATAGATGATACACCTTCAGCACAAAGTCTTCACAAAATTGAACAGAGCAATAACTGTAACATCAAAAGTGACTTAAAAGTTTGAAGAATGTGCAGGCAAAGCTATTAAGTAAAGCAGAGATTCAAAATCAACATTTGATAGATTAAAAATAATGCAGCCATGGACTGCAACTAACCCCAATGGCTACATAAAGTAAATCAAAAAGGCATAGAAGACTCACAAGTATGTGCTTTCTATCCTAGAAAGCTGCCACCAGCACTAAAAATGTCTGCTATAGCATAGCTTCTGGGTTTCAGAAGGCCACTACAAAAATAAGCCCTCAAGCTATTCCAGCAAAAACAAATCACAAGGAATTACAATGGTCTCAGCAGTCTCAGTCAATGGTATTTCAGGGAAAAACACAGGTTTGGAGTCATTGACATGCTCTGCCTGATTTTCACCACCCTCATGCTACAAAGAGCTGAGCTATGGTTTATCCATGTAGTCGAAGAGGGTTCAGATTGCTGCTCACTTTTGTCATTGAAGAGGAGCAAACCACCACTACACTGGTGAGTCTGAGCCAGTCTGTCCCAGTAAGTGACGCTGAACATCTGTGCTTTATTATTACAAAAACCATTTTGATATAAAAAACATTTCCTTGTGCAATAACCTGTACAACTGCCAAGAAATCCACTTCTCATTTTTCTGTTTGTACTCCATTCCTCACTTCTCCAACCCTGTTGTATTGACAGAAAAGGTAGAAAGAGAGAGGATCTCCTGGGAGTGGTGAGGCAACTGCTGTGACAACAAATGTGAAAGGCACAAAGAGCTCGTGTGATCAGCCTTGTGCTCATGTTAACTCTCTCTCCGTTCACACTACTCTCAAGAAAATCAGAGAAAAAGTGAGTCACGATGCTTTCCAAGACACTCATTCTTCTTGGTTTTGAGAATTTTCATTTGTCAGGATTTCAGTGGAATGGAACAAAATTTATGTTTAAAAAATTAGGATTTTAATAAATATAGGGTTGATGAATTTTATGTATTCCATTCTTACAACTTAGCCAACAAAAAAACTTTATTTAAAGAAACATTCAAAACATGAAAAAAAAAGCAAAAATGAAAGAGATCACCAAAACCAAATTTTGAGTGGTTATGAGAAACCTTTTTTGGATTTGAGGAATGACAATATTTTCTTAGACAGTCAATTCAGAGAGAATATTTGGATCAGCTCCATTACTTCTCAGAAATAAAAAGTGGGAAGGGTAACACACACCACTCTAGGTTATTTTTCCACTCTGCAAAGAACAGCAGGTTGTCAGGTCCTAGGCTGCTGACAGCAACTTAATTTTACAAAGCCATGAACTGTACAAATACCTTCCCCAGTCAGACCAGATCAGGACTTGGTCTCAAAACACTGAGCACTAGAGGAGGGCAACTTCATATAGTTAGGTCAGTGTGAATGCAGACCACTGTCATAGCAAGGGAAGGGAAGATGGCAGCCAAGACATATGCTTCAGGATGGTTCATGACACCAAGGCAGATAGGGGAGACAAAGCCCTGGGAATTTGTCACAGAATTTATATTATAGCAAAATGGAGTTCAAAAAAGCCAGCATGTCTCTGATTTCACCAAAAAGACAGTGAGAAAAAAAGAGGAAAAAGACATGATGAAGGAAGGAAGTTGGTCACTACTGCCTACCTCTGCCCTCAGGTGCAGGTGAATGGGCTCAGTTTGACAGGTACAACGAACATCGTTGCCCACAATAAACTCATTGGAGTAAAATGAGTTTAAGTCTTTGTGAACACCATTCTAAGTAATTCCACAACTCTTACCAAAAGCTACTCAGCAAGTAAATGGTATGCACCAAAATAATTCCTTTTGGTGAATAAGGACAACTTCATGCTTGACTGTGTTAGTAAAAGTACACCCATCAGCTAAAGGGAAGTGACTGTTCCTCCCAACTTACCACTTGTGAGGCTCTTGTGTGCTGTGTTCAGTTTGATGCTTCCCAGTACAAGAGAGACATGGACCTACTGGAGCAAGTCCAGAAGGGCCATCAAGATGGTAGGTGTGGGAGGCCAGGACAGACACAAGGAGAAGCAGAGGGAACCAGGATTGTTTGGTCTGCAGAAGAGACAGTGCAGGAAGTCTGAACCTACCAAGAAGATGGAGGCAGGCACATCTCAGAGGCAGCACATACAAGTCACAATGCAGGTAATTCTGATTAGACACTAGGAAATGTATTTTTTATTTCATAAAACTCTACAGCACAGGCCCAAGGGGATAAGGGGACCACCATCCCTGATATATCTATAATTTAACTGCATAAGCCCTGAGCAATTAAAATCGTTTCACTGTGTCTTGTGCAGTGGATAGGCTCAGATGACTCCTTAGATCTCTTCCAGCCTAAAGTAGTCTGTGATTATAAAACTCAAAGCCAACTCCTCCTAATAATTTATAGCTGTGAAGAATTAAATGTCTTTGAAAACTGAATAGGCCAACTAGTATCTTTCATTGTTCTCCGATGTTACCAATTTAGAAATTGTGTTTTATATACTTGAAAGCCGTCCTATGGCCACTGTTGAACAATTGGAGACAGCAGTGCCTCAGAGAGGGGAGGCAGAACCGGGTGAAGAACAGGAGTCCGTTACTGTGAGCAAGCAGGCAGCCGGCACAACTAAGCTTTGCTCCAGGAGGTCTGATAGAAGAGGAAATCTAACTTGTGAGGGGGTACTCCATCAGACAATCAGGCTTTGAAGAGTGATCCAAGACTGCACTAATGCACAGGATTCCCTACTTGTAATGGATTTTGCCCTACTCCCTTGGCCACAATCACCCTTTTTGTGTATCTGTCTGTATCTATAGATGGTGAGGGTAGTTGAGACGAGCATCCAGCATTGCTACTCTCTGCATTGGACAGGCTTTGCATGATTCAAGCTGCCAACACAAAATCCAACTACAAGCAATTACTCACTTATTATTATTGTTACTATCATCATGACTCTCATCACCACTATCACCACTACTGGTAGCCTTGTAACTAGTAACAAAGTGAAGACATTTAAGACTTGTCTTTGTGGGAGAAAGCCTAAGGCACATCAGGGTTGACAATTTTTATTCCACATTTCTGACCAATGCAGACTAATGTGAACTGAAGAGACAGAGGTTTACCACTACAAGAAAAATCAATCTGACTATGGCAGAGCTGCCAAGCACCACTACAGCAAATAAGATTAATGACTCAGTGAGTCCAATTAAATTGTGCTGGCACTTTTTTTAACCAGTCATTAGGTTCAATTTTTTTCACCCTTGCATAACAAGTGTTCATTTATTACACTTAGACCTCCAGGATGGAAAATACCCCTTTCCTTCGGCATAATTTTCAGATTTTTTTTCCATTAGTCTCCTTTTACAGTGAGAAGACAACAAATGAGCTACTATTTCAGCTAATAAGTGTAGCAATGAGTTTCTAACTGCCAATACAGCCATGACAAATTACACAAAAAGTGTAGAGAGTCCAATGCCAAAGGTTTCAAGTCAGTCAAGGATTCCTGCCTAGCAAAAAAAAACCTGCTTCAAAGGCAGCAGCCATGTCTACACAGCTGCAAAGCAGAGGAAGATAAGCTTTGCAGGAAAACGTCCTTCTAGCACCACAAGTCAAGGGCAGGCACTCTTGGGAAGATACAGGCCAGTAGCTATCTTCACAATTGCCACAGTTTGCCAGCACCTGACTAATCAAGTTTGGTGCTTTATGAGTGATTTATCTGCCCTCATGTCATGTGCCCTTACTATAACAACCCAAGCCTTTCCAGAGCATGTTTTGAAGAGCATCCATTTTATAAATACAGGCTGTAAGTGTCATTAGAGCTAAGTCCACAGCAAAATAGTCACTCTACCGTGATCTGCAGTGTGGGCAGGAAGTTGACACCAAAAGAGAGGGATGGACTATAGCTCAAGGGAGGCATCCCAGCAGCTAATGGAGAATGAACACAAGCCCATTCTTAACAACTGTCCTTCTCCAACTATTGTCCTGAAGAACAGCTATTCCCCTGTTCCCTTTCCAGTTTTACAATTAAATTGCCTTTCTTTTTTTCTTTCTGTACACAAGAATAATGAGGTAAAGATTTAAGTCTTTTCAAAATTTATGTCTTTCAAAATAGATCCCATACTTTTTTTTTCCAACTTGCAGATGAAATAGAAATAGTTGAATGAAAGTTGCTTGTATGTGCTCCAGAATAGCTTATTCTACAACTGTGTTCAAACTCCTGTTTAAGACTTTCTCCTCAGGGCTTGAACACTACTTCATCAGGGTTTTTAAATCCTGTTAAATTAGTCAAGATTCAGGGTTTAAGAAACAAAACATGAATCTTAACCTTGTTACATCTGCCTTCCTTAACCCTCCAAAGGGATACAAAATTCTGTTCAAATATTCACAGGCATCAGTCACAAAAGTCCAGTCCTGAAACATCCTCTACCCATATTTATCAAATGTTCACTATGCAACTTCGATCCTGATCCAAAGTTCTCCTAAACCTGTGCGGTAGGTCTCAGTCTCTGGTGGCCTTTGAATTAGGGCTCTGAAGGAGTAAATTGAGATGCACAATACCTGTCAGTTCTGTAATGGCCTCAGAGAAGAATCAGTTCAGGCTCTAATTAAAATGTAAATGGAATATTTGAATCAGATAAATGTGTGTAATCTAGAAAAAGTACTCATACTGGAAGTTTTAGCTATTAAAAGAAGACTTCAAAACATTTGAGGAGACTCCATATCTATGGGATGAACAGTAGTATCAGACAGGGTGTTTTTCCCTCAGGCATGCTGTATTGCAGCAGTCCAGAAGTCCTGTTCTCCATAGCCACTGTTCTCTCTGAATATGGATGGAACAAGCAATTTCACAAAGACAGTCTCAAAAAATCTTGAATATTTCATCAGGCAAACTGTTCACAGCAGATGCAAACACTGCTATGTACAAAAACGCTCAGTTAATGAAAATACACCTTACTTCCCTTTCTTATGTACTCAATTCACTACCTTTTATCATACTTTCCATCTGTCATATGTGGTTTAGTGCATAATCAGTTACACAGAGAGGAACCAAGAGCTAAAACTTCACCACGTATAGCAGGACCATTACAAATATGTGCTAATGATTTCATTTAAAAGATAACAGAACTAGAGTAGAGAGCTAGAGGCTCTTGTAAACACACAGAGATCTCAAGGCTTGTCTTCTTTATAGTGGCTGAGAGATCAGATCTCTCAGAAAACTCTTTTCATTATGCTATGTAAGCAGACCAGAAGAATACTGAGAGCAAAAAAAGTTAAAATATATCCAGGAGTTCACCTGGAAAGATTTTTCCAGTGTAAGCTCTTCTCCCTTCAGAAGGAAGGAGGTTTTTTGAGCATGAAACGCTCTTTCTAATATCAGGTGTAGACACTGAAGAGCCCAACAGCCCGACCTTCAATGCTGAAAACACAGTAGGCATATTTTACTGATGTCTACAAAGAAACCAAATAAAATCCACACAAACCAATAAATAATAACAGTAATTTCTTACCAGCAGCTCATACAGCATCCTCCATCTGAGAACTGCAAAACAGCCAGGTCATGATGGTTAGTGCTGTGAGTCTCCATTCCCACATTCTTCAACCAGTTTTGATTTCCAGCTTCATAGGATGTTCTACTGTGACATAGAAACGTGGAGGGAACATAAAATTCACTCACATTCATCTTTTGAGGGCCAAAACTGTAATGTCAATCTCTAGTGATGCAATATCAGCAGCCAAGCTAGAGGTGAAAAAATTATAGGCTGATTTGCACCAAACTAAAGGAAGATTTGTGTGACTGAGGAAGACTGGTATTGAGGAATTGCAGCAGAGTGGAGGGATAGCTTATCACACTTAAGAGGCATTTAAGCATAGGTTAGAAGTGATGTCTTTAACTTACTATGGCAATACAACTTCTTAAACATTAATATGGGTAAAGTATATGCGTGCGTGCGTGCGTGTGTGTGTGTGTGTGTGTAAAACAACTAGACAAAAGCAGTACATCTCAATCAGATAAACTTCCAGTTAAAAACACCACATTAAAGTACAGAATGCCTTATCTCCACTATTCCAGCTGTGCAGGACTTGTGAAGATAAGGAAAGATCCATTTGAAAGAAATGTAATATTTGATGATGAACATAACTTACTTAAATGAACGAAACACATAACATACCTGTAGGCTGTTTGAACAAAAGAAGATAAAAATAGCACAGAGAAGGAACAGTATGCTGGCAGAAAATTATAAATTGGTGATATGAAAGCCAAAAAAAAAAAAAAAAGTAGGTTGTCTCATAAATCCATACTGGCATTTATAGCATCACTTTATCGAGTCTTTATCATGAGGCCCTTTAGCATCGTCCTACAACTGAATGATGAAGCCATGATGACATAAAGAGGATATTCCAAGCAGGTGGTGATAACATGTAGCAATTGTATTTCCCAGATATGTTATGTAATTACAGTAAAGTGAGTCTGGCAAATCCTATAAAAGTAATATTTGTACAGGGATAGTACCTTTCTGTTCATCAGATTGTAAAATCTTGAACTTTTGTTATCATGGCTCTGAAGGCCTGGTGATAAAGAGACCCTGAAAGCAGTTGTAATCTACCAAGGAAGAAAATTAACTTTCTCATTGAATTTCTAGCCATAGATGGTGAATAAACACCAAGTTTATAAGACTGTAATAACTAGCATGGAAAGATTTTGGGCAGAGGCTGCTCAAATACACATGATTACTCAAATCTCAGGCAAAGTGAAAAATGAGTAATAGAGTCTTCTAACTCATTTTGTGGCTGGAATGTTTACATACAAGGACAGAAAGGATAGAGAAAAGCAGAGAAATTGATACAAATCACAATATATTTGGTAATGCCAAACATCTTGCATGCTCAGAGGCTGTTATACAATGGTCAGTTGTCATTCTGGTTATACTTAAGGGTCAATTAGTCCCTCCACTGAAAACTCAGTCCAGTAAGTGTGCTAAGAAAGAAAGTAGTCACTTTCTACAACCTGGCATAAAGTATTTACAGCGCAGATTATGGTTCAACTTATTTTTCCAGCAGTTTGGAAGGTGTGCAAGTTTTTCAAGGAAGAGAAAAAGAGACTTGCTCATGGAGTTTTGTTTCATGCACAAAACCATTTTGGGAGTAAAACACAGGATTTTGAAAGATATTACTATGGGCTGCTTCCCAGGGGGCACTCTTTTATATTAAAATAGTGAGACTCTAAGATGAAGCAGTTGCCAGAGTGTGTGAAAACACCGAGTTTACTGAAATCAACAGAAAGACTTTTGTCACTTTGAGTCAAGTCTAACCACATCATCACCAGAGCTTATTACATTTGCAGAATCGCTACACTGAGATTTTATTACATCCACACCATAAGATAATACACTAAAACTCTCTCATGCTGCTGTATTTATTAGGTTTTCAGTGCAGATTTTCTACTGCCTCCTCTCTTTCTCATGTTAGAGTAATTGAATGTAAGACCATCTGGTTAGAAAAAAAAAAACTGGTACTAAGTCAACAATACTTCAAGCTTAAACATGAATATGTCAAGCTTTAAATTTGAACATCCAAATTCTGAACAATACTTTCTGCTACCACATTAGCATGACATGTGGGATGAAAAAAATATGCTCAGATCCAGTCTTTTGGCCTCATTTGGCTTTGGGTTGGTCTTACAGAGAGAAACTAAGAACAGATCAGGTAAAGAAGTCATGCTCCAAAAGAGAGATGTCTTCAGTGGGCAGCAAAGAGACAAGTGGAAGGCCTGAAGTTTCAGAGGCAAAACTAACTCCAGAACAAGAATCTCTTGATGCTACCTCTGCCCTCTCGCTGCACATGGCTGCCTCCAGCTTGAGGCATGTGCTGAGCACCTGCCTTAAGGCAAGCCATAAATTAAGAGTCTGTTTGCACACACCAACGCAGCAGCTTTTCTAAGGCTATAGGACCCAGACGCCAGTTTGAGACCTCAAAGCCTGACAACTCTATCTTGGAGTAGCAGTGTCCTCCAAGAAAGGGAACAGCATCACAAAGCCTTAAGCTAGGACTCAAGTCAGGTCAATGAGAATAAAATACACCTTATGATTGGATCAGAAAATAGATTCCTTGACTGCTACATTACAGACAAAGACATGACCCAGCTGAGAGTGCAATTCCCTCTCACCTCACCCTCTGCCTCTTTGTTTCCACATCTGAAAAAGTGAGCACACAGTTCCCCTAGATTTAAACTGTACATCTCAGTAACAATTTGGACTCATTTTGTAGGCAATTTGCATAGATATGGACAATTACAGAAAAAGCACATCAACAGAGAATCAGACACTGCATCTAGTGTTGGTAATGCACGTAATAATAACAACCTCACCTTCATGGAAGAGAATATTAAACCTGTTCAAAACACAGTATTTTTTTCCAAATGATAGTATTTTTTCCCTCCTACATCACATCTACCTTAATCATCTAACTCCCACATAACTGGCTCGACTTCAATGACAGTCTCCTCTACTTGTTTAAAAGTCATGTATTTTCACTGCCATCAAAAAGGCATCATTTTCAAGTGAAGTTATTAAGTTTCCAATACAAGGAGCAATGTGTGGGTGCCACTGAAGTAGACTCTCAGGAGTGAAAAAGAGATTCCCTCCCTTCTACCAGAGAATTGAGTCTTCCTTCTCTCTGGGGCCAAGATAAAATTTTGTTTGTTATGGTGTTGTGGCCGTCTCCAAAGAAGTGAAGCCTCTGTCCCACAGTGAGCCCAGCGATCTAACTCTGGCTACTTCAGAAAGAAAGTGGAGACCATTCCTCTGTGTGTCATTCACAGTGCTGGATAAACAGAAAAGTACGCAGTTATTATAAGGTTGCTTACACTCAATGTCTTCTAGTCAAAACATTAAAGATAATGGGCAATGTATGAATCCAGCTTTCTCCTGGAGGCTCCATAAGGCCATCCTGTCTATCTGTCAGCAAATCAGAATTTGATCTGTTAGAATTCAGAGCAATTAGGTCTGATCCACATGCCTGATTCTCACTCAGCTGCAAAGTTCTTACCTACAGCTTTTCAAATCAAGCTTTGTCTATGTGCTGACAGCATCATGGACTCAATCAACTTTACTGAGTTTCAACTAGTTTTATACTCCTCCCAAGTGTAAGTACAGACTTTGTCAAATGACAGCGGTTTATTAATTTTGTGGCACTTATCTAAACTGAGAGCTGAGAAGTTAATCTCAAGCCTGTTCTGTGTTTTGTAAGAGTTTCAGTTTCTTTTCCACACAGATCTCTTAGCAGTTGTCATATCACTGCAGGTCTTCATTTGCTGAATCCAACCTTCCTGAAGTTTCACTTCATTATCTGTCCTTTCACAAAATCTTTCAGCTCTGTTCAAACCCTCTCAATTCAGCAGGATGAGTAGATGGAGGAATGTTCTAGCTGCTACAGTAGGAAAGGTTTATGAAAACTGCAGCACCTACACTATTAATGAAAGAAATCCTCCAAGCTCATTCCTAAAACACTGCCTTTGTTTTGAAACCTCTCAGAGTCCCTTAATCAAATTATAGCTTTCATTCAGCTCAAGATTATACCTGAGGGTGTGATAATTTGACATGCAGACATCTGTTATTCTTTGACAAGGAGAGAAAGAGAAAAGAATAGACGAAAGGGAAAAATAAAGTTTTCTTCTCTTCCCCATTTCTCTTTCTTAAAACAAATCTGTTACACAGAAGCCAGATTTACACTCAAATCGGATTTACCGGCATTTATCACCTCAAAATGCTGAATTTCACCACCAATAGCAGAAGTGTTACAAGGACCAGGACCAGAATGACTCGGGACACAGAAAATGCATGGACATCCTTCCTGAACATGTCAAACTTCCTCTGTTCTTGTAGCCCAAATTTATGTACACAGTTCAAAACTTCTCCAGGCATTGTTATTCACATTCTAGATTGTGTTCTGGTGCAGACAACCTACAGATACACCCAGAAAGTTATGCTTCTCCACATTGCCATAAAACACTGAGATTTATGACTAATGTTTTCTGGAATCAAAATGTCTCTGTCAAGTTCTCCATGACATTGTGAAGCCCTACAAGGCAGAAGGGGCATGTCTGCTCCTATGACAACCACTTCTCTACAGCTTCAGTTTTCCATTACATGGTATTTTTGCTCAGCCTGTGCTGCTTCTGGATGACAGTCCTTCAGAGAAGTGAAGCATGGGAGTGGGATAGCAGCTGTCTTTGGGTTAGCCTTAGAGATTTTGTCCCCTCTAAAGTACCAAAGCCTAATGCAAAACAAAGAATCAGCCCTTAAGCCCATCTGCCTAGATGGTCCTGACCCCTGAGGCCTTGTTCCACTGAGCCATCCATTCTGTTCATGGGTGGCCCAGTTGATTGACCTTCTGTTTCCTCACACTTGGCATAATAGGAACAGAAAAGGAAAATTCAGACCTGTCCTTTTGTCTTGTCTGCAGCAGCTCATGTACCCCAGGGGAGAGGAAAAGATGCTCTTGACCACTCCAGTTGCTATTCTGTCCTTCTGATTTCTCAATGCTCTATCCTTTGCAGCCAGTCCTTCCTGACTACCCCAGAAGAGAAGATTCCTTTCTGAAGCTTTTCCCAGGAAGAGGTGTTCCCTGTTGGTCTAATTACTGTGTACCCAGTGAGCTCCTTTATGTCCCATTCTGAGACAGATCCCTGCTGCTGAGATGTCTAAAGACTTAATGCAGCACAATTGAAATGTATCAGAAGTCGTCCATAGCCTCCCTGCATCAGGAGAAGCGTGTGTGAGATGTGATGGATGGTTCTTTTTTATCTTTGATTCATGCTCTTCTGTGTTTGTATTGAAAAGTCAAAGTCAAAAAGGACTGTCTGGCACTTCAGATGAAAACTACTGTGTTTTAGTTGTCATTGCAGTTTATTCCTTGGTCTCTTGTCTCTATAAAAACAGGAAAGTTCCTGGTTTTATTTTGACCATCCTTACCAAGATGGATACAGTCCACAGTTATTCTGGTTTCAGGTACTGAATACCTTGAAAATAAGCAGAGGTTTTTATTCTTGCTGTAGAGATGAAATGACAGCTGAGATGTAGGTCTGAAAGTACTTTGGCATTCAATATGGATTGGACCTGTAGTTTTATGCCCAGCTAAACTGTGTTGCACTGCCCAGGTAGGAGACGAAGGACTGTGTAGACCCAAAGTCAGTCCATTTCCTTGAAATCGAGGAGAATCATTATGTGTGCTTAAGATATGAAGTCACTTCTTCAACTGAAAAAAAGCAATAACCTTAAGCTTGTGTGGAAAACATCCAGTCTGAATTGGACAGGGAGCCTGTCTAGACTCTTAATGCTGACAGAATTAAGCTGCAAGAAATATAAACTATTGCTATACGATGGCACCAAATTGTAACAGTGACCAGTCTGATTGTCTATTCACTGCTGTTTCCTTTTTGAGATGCCCTGTACATGTTGGCTTACCATGGGCTTGTATTCTCATCAGAAGGGAGAGACAAACAGAGAGCAAGGCTCGGGGATCTATTCAGTCCATCTTTCAGTGTCTCAGACTGACTTAAAACAGCAGATTAAAACTTGACAGCTAAAGTTATTACCACTCTCTGTCAGCCTTCTCCTCTTTCTGACCAGTATTGGCACAGTTGGTGCTGTTTTAATGGACAATATTGCTGCTGCACCCTGCCATTTTCCAGGGTATCTACAAAAACCTTCCCAAATTCCTGGTTTGGGTCACGTAAGCATGAAGTTAGTAAGTGGTGTGTTGCAGGATTTGAGTAGGTGGTAAAACCCACAGCACTAACCTTTAGTTCAGACCCCTCCCTTTTGACTGCACAGTAGATTTGTCGGTGCCCCACTGGATTAGCATCTCCTTCAGATCTCAATCAGGCGGTGCCTAACTCAGCACAGTGTGCACCGACTACAGTTACATGCCCATAGGCATAACACACTCAAAAAAAAAAAGGGGAATTGACTGTTCAGTCAGTGCAGCTGAGGAAACCAGTTACAAGGAATTATCTCTCACTGGTTTTCATGCCTTCTTTCAAATATGCAGTCAAAAGTAGATTCACATCTACAAATTGGGTGGAGATGCAGTGGCAATGCAAAACACTACTTGGAGTCTTCCAGTACTCTTCCAGCCTTGGAAATATTTGCTTTATCAGTAGCTTGTAAAATTATTCTTACTGTCAGCTTACAGCCTTAAAGCAGCAGTCAGAATCAGGGTGTATACCTACACCTCTCATCCCACTTCCTCCCCAGAAGTCTTTGCTTCAGACATATCAGGGCTCATGGAGGAAACCTTCTGGTTGACTCATATTGCCTGGCAGTTCCTTGGGACAGGGGAAAACCTCCAGTGACAGAAGGAAACTGTTTTAGTGCTCTTTTGCCCCAGTGAAGCAGTATAACGCAGCATTAATACATCGAAAGATGTAGTCCATTAACTTTTAAAATATCAGGGGAGATGGTAGCACTTGTGGGAAAACAAGGCATTCAAAGCTTCTTGCACATCCAAACTGTGCTCCTTTAAAATATCATACCTCATCAGTTATACTTGTAGCTTTCTCTCTAAAATATAACAGTGTAAAAAGGCTTCAAAGTACATTTTCTTCTGCAGCTGCCATTTTAATCTCCATCTTTCCCCTATTAGCAACAGAGCTTCAAGCTACAGCATTATTCAGGAGTTTTGCAATGTCAGGGCTCTGGTTGTGCTGCTTCTTTTGAGGTATTTGTTCACAGCAATTTAGTTCAAGGTACAACAATGCCCCAGACAGCAGCAGATCAGCCTGATCTGGCTTGAACATGTCACTGTATGAAGTAGAAAGCTGTCGTGGTACTGTTGCTAGGTATTGCAGAGTTCATGAGCCTGGATTTTACCTTTTAAATAGGAATAATGCAAGTCATGGCATTCTCACTACCATGGGATAATTTGTTTTCAATGAGTTCTTTTATTGTCTCTCCATGTGTATTACCATGCTTGGATTCCAAGATATTCATTTTTTTCAGCAGTCAAATGAAAAACTGGAGAAAATCCCCAAAGGTGAAAGATCCCAAAGAGAAATCACTTTCCTACTGAGACTTTTGCAACACACTGTCATCCTGAATTAAGCCACTCCCAAAAGCCAAGAAATGTAGCAAGAAGATACTTTTGACTTTGTGAAGCTTGGATTAGGCCATCACCTTGTCATTGGCTTTGGACCATCATCTGACTGGTGGAAAGCCTGTAGAAATGGGAACATCAGTTAGCCCAAAAGGCACACATCACAACATCAGTCAGACTGTGAGCATTCAGTTCACAATAAGACTCTATCTTATTTCTCTTTCTCATTACCAGTCAAGAAAGTGAACAAGATATTGAACAGCTTCTCCTTTACTCAAAAACACGTGTACACATTGACACACAACATACAAAAAACCTGGACAATTTCACAAAGGGATTTATTAAATTAAACCCTTCTACTTAATTGAACTTTGAGGAATAGTCAATCTTGGGAGCAGTGTATGATTAGCTGTGCTTTTATCCCTTGCTGACATCTGATAGGACTTTCCCATAATGTAAATCTCAAGCATTTCTGCACTGTGATGGTGTAACAGAGCTTTGCTTATTCATGATGTTGGCTGGTTTAATTGCATCATACCACAGTATTTTGTGGTGTGGTGTTGTTCAGTTTCACCATATGCTTATAATAGCCTGATCTATCCACCATCACCCAGTTATTTTCTTGCAACAATCTCTTAGCTGTCCCAGTGCCTCTCTGAAGTCTGTTAATTGTCTTCTCACTGCTGCCAGTTAAATTATCTTCGCCTCCCTTTATACAACAGAAGTAATTTTCATTTGATGATAATCAATCTATCTTATTAAGCATTTGAAGGAACTGAGAATTTCCAAGGGTTTTTATCAAGGATTTGCTATTTTGGGTATAGGAGAATCATAAAATCACTAACCTCCGTATCTCTGTACATCTCTCTATATCTGTATGAGCATGCATGTGTGTGTGCGTGACACAGCCTCATGTCACCACAGCACCCGCAGGCAAAATCTCCATTATTCTGATAGCAGAAATTATTCAATCACAATTAAAAGAAGGGGAGAACTCCACTGCTCAGAGAACAGGAAAAGGCTGAGGAAGCACAATTGCGACTCCAGGAAAACACGTTCACATTCCATGACGTGATTCATCTCATCCGCCTTCTGTTCCCAAAACAAGCTCTCCAGTTTTGTCATCCATATCCTGCTCTGCTTAAAGCAGAGGTTTTAGGAAAGATTTCAAGCTCTGCTGAGAGAGAAGAGCTCAGGTAATGAGCAGAAGCTTGCCTTGTGTTGAAATAACAGGATCTGGGGAAAAAAAAAAAAAAAAAACCAAAAAGCTTTTCCAAAGCCTTAGCTCTTGTGAAAACCAAATCGGTGCTTTAGGTCAAAAAATCCTACTGGTTCACATCAAAGGACAGATGATAGCCAGCCTGCTCCGAAATGACTATCAAAATCTATGTATCCTCACCAGAGTAGCCTTCTTTGCTACACACCTTCTATGAGGCCTTAAAGTAAGCCACTGTTCTCTACCTTAATTGCCCCATTGGTAAAACAAAAATAATATTTTTTCCCTTCTTTGAGACTTTCAGATAAAAGGCCACAGGAAATAAAAGCCTAACGTGACTAGCAACATCCTTTCTGAGCATCAGCAATTTCTTCCCTGATGGGCCTATGGATTCTGATGGAAACTTGTTGACATAATATATTCTATGCTTATATTGTTGTATTTGCATTGATCTCCATTTCCATCAAAATCAGACTAAAATTTAGTTTAAAAACTGACAGGAAACACAAGAAGCAAATAATCTGAGTTGTATCAAATGAGTAGTAGCTAATGCTCTATGCTCATAGGACCAAGCATTTGCCAACTCTGTAGTTGCTTCTTAAAGCAATATGTAATGTCAGGGTTTGGGCTTTTGAGGTGTAGCTATATTTTTCAATTCATATCCGGTACTCACATTGATCTTGGGAATAAGCACTTTGTTTTTCCTCCCTTTTCTCTTTAGAAAGGTGTGATTAAAAAGGAAAAAAAAAATCTTCATTCTTTGATACAGCTCTGTCCATGCTGATCTCAGCTTAACCACCCTTTGTGGGGTGATGAACACTTACCCACATCCTCAGATCCTCAGCTGTACTTTCAGGAGAACCAAGGGGAAGAAGCCAAGGTGGTACTATTGATTTGTCACCTGTCCCAGGAGCGGTTCCCAGTTTTGGTTAGATAAGAAAGTCCCTTCTGCAGAGTTTTTGCTTCTTTTATCTCTCTGTTTAAAAAAGCTCTGCCTGGAGTAAGTACGAAGTGAAGGCAGTGGTGATGTATTTCATTTGGCAGCCAGTGAAAACTTTTATCATGAGGAAAGGAGAGAGGAAGACACACAGTATTGCACGGGGCTGGTTGGATTCAGCATTCTTCCAATGCCTTTCTCAACTCCTTCCAAACTTACATCCTCTTCATCAGTCTGCCTTCTCTCCAAACTCTTTCATTATTCCTCCCAGGTGTCATGATTTACACTGCTTGAAGGAAGCAAGACTAGCTTTAAAGCCATCCCTGAGGTTCTCTACTACCCAAGTCTGATCCACTGGAAGCATGCAGGAGAGAAGAGATCAACAAGCTTTCAAAGAGAGCATGCCAAGCTTTATTTTCTCTTTCCCATCCTGGAGGTTAAGCTTGCCTTAGGAGCACAGCAGGAGCCAGAGGATGCTGCCTCACAAGAAGACATCTGTTAGATTGCTTGGGACTTAGCAAGGATCTCACGGAGGTGTAAAACTGTGGAGATCTGAGTCAGGTCCACAGTCTGGAATAGCTGTATCTTGACAGAAGATGCTACTGCTTTGAACTGCTGCTGACTGAGATTAGAATCTGGTGCTGTGCTTTCCATTTGCTATGCATACATTTTTTTAAAAGCTCACTTTGAACACTAGTATGCAATCTTGGAGATGGATATCTTTACCCAGAAATGCCTGGGTTGGGTATTTTTTCCACCCATTTACCTCTGAAACTGTAAACCCTGACTAGTTTGTTTTCTGAGAGGCAGGATACCGCCAAGAGTGAAGGATGTCCAGTTTTAGCCAAGTGTTCATTGCACAACGAACATATCAATAAAGTGCTCCAAATTAGCAGTGGTCTGGCAGCAGTAATAAAAGCTGCAAGAAAGAGACTGTGTAATTGTGCTTGTCATGAACAAGAATATAGTCTGCAGCTGGTGTACAGAAATGCCTTAAATCTGTCGGGAGTCAGAAGGAAATCGAGCTACTAACCTCTAGCCCAGAGAGTTCAGCGAGTTCTCTCCTTTCAAAACTACATTCCTGCCACAAACACATCCTGGTGGTGTCTTATCTGTTTGCCTGCCCAGACATTTTGAAAGTAACTTTTCAGATAATCCCTCGACAGTATTTTCTGGGTATTGTTTCTTTTTTTTTTTTCTTAGTTTAGATATATGCGTACTTCAAAAGCTTTGTAAGCTATCTCTTCTGGTAGAAGAGTGCCACCTCATGACTGATATTGAGGAATGAAACAACCTACAGCAGTGGAGCGGAAAGCACTCAAGTGCTCATAGCCAGGGAGGACAGAAACAGCTCAGTACACTCAACCAGCTTTCATCCAGCACTACAAGACATTTGCCAAACAAGTGCTTTGTTTTGCAGTGTTCCATTTTGCTGAACACCAAACCCATCCTCAGTGTTGAACAGAAATTAATTACTCAGGAGAAACAGATATTTTGCAGGTTTCTGTACAAGGTGTTTCCTGCTTCAAAAGCCCAGTCTTTTTGTTTCAGGCTCCTCTGCACTGTCTCAGACACCTCTCCTCTGGGAACTGTGCAATTTTGAGTGCAAGCAGCTTCTTCCTCTTGCTTCCTCAGATAGCTTTCCCCATACGTAACCATCTCAAGTTCATTATTTTTTTCCTTACTATAACAAATAACTTTGTTCACCAGCAGAGATAAATCGTGTTAAACTAAGGAGAATTTGGGCGTAATAAAAAAGCTTAATTACTCATTGTTGCTTCCATAAATGAAATGTATGTGTCAAAGAAACACAGAATTTATCTGCTCCATCATCAGCTGGAAATGTTCATGGCAAAATCAGACACATATTCTTGCGGATTGCTTTTGTCCATGCTCCTCCCAGAAACAGTTAGTTTAAATATTTACAACACATGAACAAGGAATATAGCAAAATAACTTTTTGATGGGTTTTTGGCTTCTTTTATTTTTTTTTCTTTTAAATGAATTCAGGCATTGAGGAAAGTGCTAGATTGAAAAGGCTAGAGTTTGAAGTGTGTTGTTCCTATTTTTTCCCAGAATAGAAATATCAAGAGAGTAGTACTGAAGCTTTATAAAATCCCAGTTCTACTGCTGCTGTTCTCCTTTACTGAAATCATTGCTAAATGCTAGGCAGTAATTAAAGATCAGAATCAGCTTCTTCCTCACCACCTCAAATAAAACTAAAGTCAAGTAAAGCCAAGTAAAGTATTAATTTTCCTAAAATGGCGATTGATCTACTAGCAGGTATATTAATAGCACGTATGATCAAACAGGATGCCAAGCAGCTAAAATATGGATACAAATTTTGAGATAACTTGAATATTAAATAGTGTTTCAGAAGTGAAAGATTTTGCATCTCATTCCCTGAGGCAGACAGTTTTTGCTCAGTCCTGCATTTCAAAAACATGCTGCTCAAGTTGACAGCCAATAGTATTAACCTGAAAGCATCAACTTAATAAGTCTCATCCTACGAACTGGAAAAAAAAAAAAAGTAAAATCAAAATCCACTTGCTATTCAGGGGAAGGATTTTAACAGCACAGATGATTTTCTTTGCATAACTGCTAGAAGGCCTGGAAAAGTTCGTAAAAAAATCAGAGCTACGTGAAGTCTGGAACTGACTGATTCTTTTGTTATGACAAAGATAACAATACCTGCATCAATAAACCTAAGTCAAATTTTAATTAAATATTATTGTTATGACAGATGAAATCTTAAGCTCAGTGTGTTTAACAGTTTCCCTTAAAAAGATTTTTATAAAGGACTTAACTAATCATATAAAATAATAGCATGGATGAGTCTTTGGTTGCTTAAAATCTGTTAAGAAAATAAAAGAGTATAAAGTCTACTATTCAAACCCATCCTTTGAAACACTAGCCCAGCTATTCCTCCTCCTGCCAGAGCAGGTGAGTTAGGTTTGGGCCATGTACAGTACAGGAGTCCCTCAGGCAGGATCACAGCACTGAGCCTCTTCAGCTCTTACACTGAAGACTTCAAAGTATCTGGGCAAAATCCCTCCACCTGCTAAGGGCTATATTGCAAATAATTCATAGGAATGGGAAGTTACAGAGGCCAGTCCGTGCTTAAGCCACCAGAGAGGAGATAGGAGGTGCTGCCAGCTGAACTAAGCACACGTCCAACTACCATCACCAAAGGGCAATACCTCCTTCATCCAAAATACTCAGAGACAGGGCTGCTTGTTTGCTTGGTTAAGAACCAGAAAGCAGCTGTGCTGTCAT
This sequence comes from Urocolius indicus, assembly GCA_013401255.1. NCBI lineage: Eukaryota > Metazoa > Chordata > Aves > Coliiformes > Coliidae > Urocolius > Urocolius indicus. The sequence continues at coordinate 153,065 of WBNH01003355.1, read as the reverse complement.
TAGCCAGTGCTACAGAGCTGGAGTGATCCAGCTCTCACATATCCCTATGCCCAGCTGTTTTTTGTAGGCTGACGTGTGATAATAACTGACCTTCTCAAATGGTAGCTAACACAGTTTCAGCAACGTTGTCAGGATTTAGAGTTTTTTTCTGATATTCACAGAGCACCTCTACACCAGTCCCCTTGGTATTCTTTCAGGTGAAATATAAACCAAAAATACAACCCCTGAAATGAAATATCTTTAGAAAAGCTGTTTTCTTCAAGCTGTCTCTTCCAAATGCAAGTGCCACCTACCCATGTTTAGCTTCCCACTTAAAAGTATGCACCATTATGAAACTGTCCAGGCAACCCCATTGGAATGTTTTGTTGCTTACAAAAAAATCCAAGTGATTTTGGATAGAAATAGATTTTCTCTTTATTTGTGTTGCATTTCCAAACATCTCTTCTCACCAATATCTGCCTGGAAGAAACAAATGCTTTATCTTGAACTCTCTTTCATCTCCTCTTCTGATTTCACAACAGCTAAACTAGACCTCAGCCATGCCATTAGCCACAAACCCAGAAACAGCCACCAGAATACTTTGTGGGTGATTCACAGATTTTGTTGTCAAAAAGTTGATGATCTTCCCTATTTTCTGAATTTTACAGCATGCCAAGCTGTGTGTTCACACTGTTTTGTCTTTAATCTTGGGTTCATAAACATTCCCACAGTAAAATGTGACATTTTTATTAAAAGCTCCAAGTCAGTAAAGTTCAAGATAGAGCAAACCCTTAGATGTTCTGTTCTCTTTGTAAGTAGCATTTTAAGAAGAGAAACAAAAGACATCCAAACATGCAGACTCAAATTGTGCATTTCAGAAGTCTGCACAGAAAAGCTAAAATAGATCGTGTATCTATTTTAATTAAACGTTTATCCCACAGTCATGACAGTGTAAATCTGCAGTTGGTACAAGCTGTTACAGAAAATGCTTCTTTCACTGCAAGCATCATTCCAACTAAAGGAAGTTTTCTTCCAGACATCCCTTGGCATTAACGTGACTATGGGATTTCAGCAATGCCTAAACATACCTTGTTCTAGTCTCGGTCTTACCACTGTGTGCTAAATGCATGCTCCTCAAGAGGGTTGCATATGCATTATGTAGCATAGAGCAAATATAGCAGTCAGATATATTTTTCCACAGAAGATTGTCTCTCTGTGTGTATGTCTTAAAGGATGCCATCTTGGAAGAGTTCTCACATAAACAGTGCTTCCACCTCTTTCCAAGGCCAAATGCATTTAGGGTCTACATTCTCATCACCTGAACAGGCCACTTACTAACACCAAACATGGAAGTTTGCTGCAGGTGCATCTGAGCAATTACATCCTGCAACATTAGCCTGAAAATTTTGGGGAAACAGCAGTTCCCATACAAACTGCACATCAAAGCTGGAATTTTCAAAGAAACAGAGGATTTTCTCAGACTGTGAAGCTTAGAAGTTAGAGAAAGCATTTTCTTTCCTTCATTACCTACCTTCAATTTTTATCTATCCCATTCCCATCTTCTACCTCCCTATCAAGGAGTGGAGAAGGGAGAAATCGCTTCTGAGGCACTCATCTCATTTAACATCTGGGTTTATGCAGAACAAAGAACAGAAACACTTCTATTGCTTTCTTCCCCAAGGCAAGTAATGCAGCAGCTCAGACAGCCCTTTCTTGGGCCTTCTTTTATCCGAAACCAGATTCTTCTGTGGCACTCTACCCCTTCATAAATGTGACAGAAAGTGCTGGGGACTCAGAGTCCCTGGAGGAAAAGGGAGTCCCTTTAGCTTTTCTCAGCCTGAAATGATGCTGCAGGAAGCCAGCTGTGGCACAATATTCCTGCACACTGGTGTGCGACTGGGTGGCCCCCATCCACTCCTCTCCTCTCCTCTCTTGGTGTTTTTTTGGGTTATTTTTCCCCAGCAGCAGAATCTACTGACTGGAGAGAGACCATAAAACAGACTGTGTCCAAAGTGCTTTTGCATGCCATGGTAACTAAATTGCAGTATTTGTGTCAGCTATGCATTTCCCGAGGTCCTCTTGTCTAAGAATTAAAGATGTTGCTTATGACTGTGGGAAAGAAATACAGAGCCAACAGGAACTCATGCACAGGCTGTAATTCTTATTGGAGGGTCATGCTCTCTGTTGAAAACTTCATGCTCTGAAGAAACCTAGCAAGACAACTAGTCTTTTTCCAAAATCGTAAACAGGACCATTAGCCTTAACATACTGCCAGAGGTCTTCTCCACATCCTTTACCACTAGGATACTCTGCTTCATGCTATGCTTCCACCCCTGCTGGGCCAGGCTGTGCTGCTCCACAAAAAAATTCCTGACAGGACCCTTCTGCATCCAGGTAGCAGCAGGCAGCTCAGCTGGAGCATCATGCCTTTGCTGCCTGCTCCCAGCTGTTTGTCAGGGAATTGCAGAGCAGGCTGCCTGCGCACTGCGACGGAGGGGAGTATCCCATCTGCAGGCCCGAATTCAGGAGGAAGCCTGCAGATTAATGGCAATGCATTTTTCAAAGGTCAGGACAGGTCTTCTGTTTACTCAGCACTTGGTGTTTTGAAAGCAGAGCCATTGAAGAAACGACAGTGTGCTGCAGCTTCTTTAAAACACAACTCCCTTATCCTCCTCTCCGGGTATTCGCTAGGAGAAATAAAGCACTTGTGTGGTGCTGATTCGATGTCTAAGAAACCACCAAATCTATAAATGTATCCCAACAGTCAGACACACGGTAAAGTACAAAATTCTGGTACTTCATGTTCCAGCTCCACCGAATTGAGTCTCCCGTTTCCAAGGACTCCCAAGTGCCAATTCTAGAACACGCTTCTCTCTCTGGTCTGATGCTATGTTATTTGATATATTAAATTTCCACAGATCTCATGGACAGGTAAAAAAATGTAGTTATCGCCCATTTTTAAAAGTATATCTAAAAAATTTGATTAAAATTCACACACATCAGGCAGCTTGTTTTTCTGGACATGGACTGAATATTAGGTTAAATGTTGGCTGAATAGCAATTGGAGCATCTCTTTGAGAAGCTGTTTATTGAGAATGTATATGGTAGCTAGCCAAGTAGCAGCACATTTGAGACTGAATCAGGCAAGCTTCTCTGCCTTACATATGTACCATTTCTCAGACTAAGCTATATGCAGTTAAAAAGCAAGAAATCACACAAAATAGTAAGTATATTTAATGCCTGATAGGAGAAATATTAAGCAAGCAGCTCAAATGTTTCAAATTCAGCATTCTTTCTATAGGAAAATATTTTATTGAAAAATCTCCTGCTGGAGGAAAAGCAAATGTGCATTTTTAAAATATTTTGAATAACAGTGAAACAGAGCCATCTTTTTCTAATTTAGATGCTGCATTATACTACATGTCACATATGAAGAATCAGAGAAGCACAGAATCTTAAGGGTTGGAAGGGATCTTGAAAGATCTAGTCCAAACCTCCCTGACCAGAGAAGGTCACCTAGACTAGGTAACACAGGAAGTCATCCAGCTGGGTTTTGAATGTCCCCAGAGAAGGAGACTCCACAATACACCTGAGCAGCCCATTCCAGTGCTGTTACCCTCACAGTGAAGTTTTCTCTTGTGTTTCTTTGGAACCTCTTATGTTCCAGCTTGTATCCATTGCCCCTTGTCCTATCATTGGACATCAATGAGAACAACTTGGGTTGATCTTCCTTACACCCACCTTTACATATTTGTAAACATAATGAGATCACCCCTCAGTCTCCTCTTCTTCAAGCTAAAGAGCCCCAGCTCTCACAGTCTTTCATCATAAGGGAAGTGCTCCACTCCCTTAATCATCAAGCCAGAATGAAAACAGGATGCTTTGACTCATCCAAGTTAGACCTTGTTTAGAATTTAACTTAATATCAACTCCATTTTTTTACACTTGTGAATTGTTTTCATGTTGTTTGGCCACTCCCTTATTTTAGAGAGCCGGAAAGTCCCACTGACTTGAAATTACAGCTTCTCACCAGCTCAATTTCCTATCCATATTCACCTCTCTGCAAATATGACCTAATAGTATAATATTCTCCTGTGGGGGATGTCACATTATTACTGTTGGTGCTGGTCATGCCAGCTGCTCCAGCCCACTCCCTGGCAACTTGCATTTTCTGATGTGAAGCTTGTCCTTGGTCCCGTCATCAGCTGTGAGCCAAAGACAGCAGCTACCACAAAGACCTCTGGTCAGAATTCACAGATAGCATTAGATTAAAACCATAAAATTTCAAGTATAGTGATCAGCTACTTGGTCTGATTAAGCAAGAAATATGAAAATTAAAATATCAAATCACTGGAATAATTTACAGTAAATTAAAAAAGGCAGCCATTTTAACATTAAAAAAAAAAGTAAAAATAAACAAACCAAGACAAGTCAGTGAAACTTGATTCCTTATATTCTCATAGGAAAAAAATCTGTCCCCTCTCTCTTCCTCTCCCACTCACATACACTCACTCCTCTTTACAGTCACTGCACCAGCAGAGTCAGCAGTGGCCAAGACACGCACACTGTTCATAATCAACAGCCTGAGGATGTTGTGCACAGATTCCCATGCACACTGAAACACAGATATACTGACATGCTTACTGACATCCTCCCGGTTTTTACCCCTTTCAAGAGCTTTAGACATTGCTGGAGATGCAACAAGCATCCAAATGAGGGGAGGGAGACCTTCTCACTTTCTACAAGCACCTGAAAGAGGAAGTTGTAACAAGGTGAGGATTGGTCTCTTTTCCCAAGTAACGAGTGACAGGACAAGAGAAAATATGCTCAAGTTGCACCAGGGAAGGTTTAGGTCACGTAGTAGGAAGACTNCTCTTTTCCCAAGTAACGAGTGACAGGACAAGAGAAAATATGCTCAAGTTGCACCAGGGAAGGTTTAGGTCACATAGTAGGAAGACTTTTTTCACTGAAAAGGTTGTTAAGCATTGGAATGAGCTGCCCAGGGAGGTAGTGGAGTCCCCATCCCTAGAGATATTTAAAAGCTGTGTAGGTGACATGCTGAGGGATACGGTTTAGTGGAGGGCCTGGCAGTGTCAGATTAGTGGTTGGACTTGATAAACTTAAAGATCTTTTCCAACCAAAGTGATTCTAGGATTTTATGATTTTCAGGTGTTTTCATAATCAAGTTATCAGAGCCCCTGGGAATTTCCATATTGCTACCCTTCAATGAGATTTTTATATATTTTTTTTATTTTTTTTACTCAAAACCAAAGAAAACCCACTGATTTCTTGTCAGATGTGTGGAAATACAAAAAGGAGCAGGCAAATGTCTTACCACAGCATGGTATTTGCAGCACTTTCTAGCAGTGACAGCTGATGCTTTGGCCTTTACAAAATGTTGTGAATTCAGGGTATAACATGACTTTTTTATTCTTCTTTTTTAGCTTGCTTAAAGAGAACTATTATGAACTTTTTCTGACAATAACTTGGTGGCACTATGGAAATTTTATTCTAAATCTCTGTTCTTTTTTGAGGCAATAATTTTCACACCAGGGAGAATTGTTTAGTACAAATTTGACAGTGAAAGTCTAGATAAGGAAGACAATATACTGCAAGCATAGCTACTGCCTTTAAATCTCAGCATGTCCCTTGTGGCACACCAATAAAACAGACCCAGCAAAGCTACCTAATTTGCCAAAGCCCACACAATGTCTGCAGGAGAACTAAGGTACCAATCAGGGGTTCTTGACTCCTATCCTTTTGCATGTTTTCAATAACACACATTGCTTTCCCATTCCCCTTAACATCTAAATATAGCAGCCTGACAAATCTTGCCCCAAATATATTTGAGTCCAAAAGGTCACCCAAGCAGAGACCATTTTTCTGCCTTGTAGCATGCTGCTTGCTGATACTTAACAACCACAGGAACTTAGATACCTAAAAAGTCACTGTAACTTATTTGAGCACCATACTAGACTTTCAGACACCAGGTGTGCCTTCATATAGTTACCTCAATATTTGTGCCGCTATCACAGCGTTTAAGTAAAATTCCCCCATCTTCCCACCTTTACCCCAGGCAAGATGCAAAAGTCATCTCTAATGCTTTGGGTCAGCACCTCCTTCTTCTCCTTCTACAGCAAAATAGTTTCATCATGTGCACAATCACAGAGGCTGTAGAAATTAATCCCAAGAGACAGGGAATTTCCTGTATGTTTGGTTTTGTTTTTAAAAGGTTCTTTTGATTCAAATGAACATTTTGACAAAGATCAAAAGCTCTACAGTGATACCTCAGCAAAGCATGTTGTAAATAAAGACAGGGTGAAAGTACTACAATAGGAGCATTCTACATGCACATGGAAGTCTCAGGTCCCCGCTGGAGATCCCAGACCAGATTCTGTACTCCCTGTACGTGACTGAAACTCCACTTTCCTTAGAATTGGGGACACCACTGTTTTCTGTGCATATTTGAGTCCTCTGCAGCTGAGGTCTTATTCCAGGCTGAACTATGTAGCCAAGTTCCCATGCTATGATTGAACGTGGTTTGTTCTTATGAGATATCCCATTCAATTTTGTGCAGCAGAAAGTCTCCCTCGTTCTGCTGAGTGCCAGCTGGATATCACTGATATCCAGAGATCAGCATCGAGATCAGCTTGACATGCAGCTGTCAGCCAAAATATGTAGCCTGTAATGGGCTGTAATTCTTGCCCTCCTTCATTTCGTTTAGAGTCCTTTTATTTTTTTTTTCCTCACAGGAGTCAAATTTGAAAAGAAAAAGTCCTGTTAGAATAAAGATTGCCTCAAGTAAAACAAAAGTTAAATGAGGTTGTCACTACATGTAATCTGCAGTAGGCTGACCTAGAGCAGAAAATCACTGTATTTTGACCCAAACATGTATTTGATTCTATTATTCTTAAGTACTTCGTTTTCCCCTGACTTTTTTATAGCGTTTTCTTTTTGATGACTCCCATCACAAAGTAAAATAGTATAAGGCAAGAGTGCATGACACAACATACTATTGTGTAAGATATCATGAAACCTTAAATTAAGTGTGCTGTAAGGAACTGCATCAAGTCACTCTAGCTCACCACACCAAGCCCTTGTAGCACTGTAAGACAGTGCAAAATGTAAGCCTAAATAGCAGCAGACAGTATAAACAAACTCGAAATAACTGCACAGGGCAACTTTTCAAGAGTATTTAATCTAGAGATGGCATACACTAGGTTATTAATTCTAATCAGTCAAAAGTGGCGTTGTAACCTTACCCACATAAGAGTATCAGCTTAGGGGAATTATTCTGTCATTTTCTTAGACTGTGTGGTGCAAACATTAAACTTGATAAAATCTTTCATTCTAACTGCAAGGAAAATTGCTGATGGGGAACACCGAAATAGTGTCCATGCTTCCAGCCTGGCAGAGAGCCACTGCAGTCTGTACTGTAGAGAGGAGCGGCTCATGTGTTAACAGGAACAAGAGCATGGTCCCAGTTTCTTGCTGGAGTAAAGAGGACACGATGGCATGGATTTCACTAAGCCCTCTACAGCATCCTCCCCCCAGTGCAAGTACCTTGAGGCTGTGTGTCCAGCTGTGTGTTACATTCAATGCAGACAGAAAGTGGCTTGGCTGGCTGGCTCCTGTTCACAAACCACTCTTGACTTCACAGCGTTGCTCCAGTCTCTGTGCAGTTTAGCTCCTCACCTGGTGGATGAGAACAATAAGAATCTAGAGGATAAATTAAATTTTTAATTACACTAGTTGTATGGTAATAAGACTATGCAAAGTAGTTACTAATTGCTGATTTCAGATACATGGAGCTAATCTCAGCACTGTCAGCAGTGTTCCCATTTGAAAGAAAAACAATGAAAATGTTGTGGCTTTAGCCTGATTGCCTCAAAGAAAAAAAAGTCTCCTTCATCCAATCTCCATAATTTAGTTTCCCTCCCCTGATATGACAAGGACCAAAATTCAGCTTGCAACTTGCCTTGCAAGTTTCTGACCCAGGAACAGAGGAGTGATAGGAACAGTGTACACCATGGTGTGTGCCTTTCACAAAGAAATGTCAACGCTGATGATGTTGGTTCCAGCCCACAAAGCTCTAACTGAATATTAAATATAATTTTAGAAAAACACAGTTAAGTAAGGTGGCAATTAATCTTACTACTGAGGTAACTTGCCCAGTGATCAAGTATTTGCACAACACTGGGTTGTGATACCCTAGCCAGTGCAAACATAAACCAAACAGACCAAAACATTGTCATTAAGACCTAACAGAAAGCTACAACATATACAAAGGCTCATTATTGCTCATTACAAATGCTGAGAGATTAAGGGAGCAAGATGGCAGTTAAGGGCAACCATCAGAGGCCTCATCACCTCGCAGCTTGTTTAAAATACAGTATGCAGCAAGGTGAACAGGTGCAAGGGCAAGCCCACTGCAACCTAATCCTGCTGCTCCCCGTGCCAAGCAGCAGGGACAGATGGTGCAGGAACCTTCAGAGCAGTGCAGGCAGGGGCAAGTGGTTGCCCAGCCCAGCAGGAAGGCTCCCCCATCACCATCCACTGCCCTAACCCCACTTCACACCCCTCACAGCAGGGCCTGGGAGTCCAGCCTCAAGCTTTCCCTTGAGATTTGATGCTTCTTCTCAAATAGACCTATCCTTCCAGTTACAGTTTTAATTAATTTAGAATGAATTATTTGTGTCTCTTAATTTCCCAGCTTATTTTGAAAAAGTCCAATTAATGCTCAGCTAAGTAGCTCCAAAGGCTCCCCAGCTATCATCTATCCTGAAGGGATCCAATTAAAATGAGACACGAGTCAAAATGCCAAACCACAATCATTTTTAAAGCCATTGTGCAACAGATCTATGGCTACATGTAAGCCACACAATTACTGAATACATCACACAATAGAGGGAAACCTGAAGCATAAAACACCCTGACTCAAGATGTAGACCCACTGTCAACCAAGAGCATGTTCAGAATTTACAACAAAGAATAAAGGTCACACTTCATTTTACAGGACAATTAAAACCATGGAGTATAATGAAACATGTAGGTTGGACCATAATACATGATAAGGGTTTAAATGCCGAAGACAGTCCAGAAGCTCTAATAACTAGAGCTGAAGGACTCCTGAGACAGCACAAGCAGAAGATCACAGGATCACAGCATCCCAGAATGAGTAAGGTTGGAAAGGACCTCTAGAGATCATCTATTCCAACCCCACTGCTAAAGCAGGTTCATCTCAATCAGGCCACACAGGAACATGTCCAGGCAAGTTTTGAAAACCTCCAGAGAAGGAGACTCCACATCCTGCCTGGGCAGCCTGTGCCAGGGCTACCTCACCTTCACAGGAAGGTTGTTCAGCCTTCTGGTGAATCAGCCAGTCCTCCCAGTTTGGTGTCACCAGCGAACTTGCTGACGGTACACTCTGTCCCCTGATCCAGATTGCTGATGAAAATGTTGAATAAGATGGTAAGGCTACACTACACAGAACCGTAGAAATATCTCTGTTCTTCTTCAAGAGCTAAGCAGATACACTGGCAATCATTTCACAGGCTTCCACAGCTGTTGCACATTTTAGTCTGGAATCCTTAAGACTTGCTTACAATTTTTTCTGTATTAGCTTTGTCAGACCTTTAGAGAGCATAATACAGTCTCTCACACACACGTCCCTCACTATATAGTCTTTTTCTTTGTTTAAAGTTACTTGCTTGAAAAATCCTAACTTTTCCATTCTTGCTCTGAAAGTATTTTGTCTAGTTGTGGAAAAGGAATAGGTATTAAATCACTACTGAATAGGAAACTAAATTAGAAACCGAGAACAGCTCAAAATTTCAAATGAGGGTTTGTTTTTTTAATGAACTGTAACTCTAATGTAATTCAATTAATCTTCTTGACTTCTGTATAAAATTGCTCCCCTCTTTCCTACCAGTCAAACAATTTTTTTCCTAATCAAAGCAGCAGGATCACAGAGTAATTGAAGGAAAGTTACAGGAACTTACAGGAAGGTAATTCAGTTTCAATGGGACCTAATTCGTATATTTTTATTCCAATTCAATCTTGTTGCTCTTGCAATGAAAATTCCAAAGGTCCCACTCACTTTGAAGTCAGTTTCAGCAGCAGAGAAAGGCACTAGAAACAACACAGCACAATTCTTTAGGAAAACCCATCCAGGGGTCACTGGTTTTGATGCACCACCAAGGAGCAGCAAAGGAGTTGGTAGGATACCAGCCCAGAGGGCCTGAGACATCAGAGGAGACATTGCAACCAGTGCTGTTTTCCACCAGCCGCATATGCATCCAGCCTGCCAACACCTCCCTCCTAGGTCAGGGGTATCCTATCAAATACCGTACCCATGCTTCTGGGCCAACCCCAACGAGCACTGCAAAAAAACCAAATGACTCTCTGGGGAAGACACTGCTGCACAATTAATGCATTTCTCACACATACAGTGCTCTGTGAGCTGCCAAGTTCCTCCCTCTCTGTCATTTTGCGGGAAAGGTCTCCTTTAGACTGAAATTCACACAAGATATCTCATGTGAGATGATTTTGTTGTATGGTTTTGCATCCTTCTGCCCTTTCCACCTACAAAAGGAGAAAAATTGGTAAGATCTTTATTTTTCTATTTGTGCGTTAGTTGAGAATTAACATTCAAACAGCTGTTGTCCTGCAAAACTGGGAAGAAGGAAGATCAGTAAGAAACTGAGAAATTAAGATCAGTAAGAACAGTAGAAGTATGTTCCCATTTCTGCCTGGCTGCAGCTTTCACGGTAGAGCTTTCCTTGACAGTCTCCCCCTCTACAGGGTCTGAGGTGCTGCAGTAAGCAGAGGGAAATGATGAAGAAGCGCTGAAGCACCACAGTGTTGTAACAGTTGGTAAATGTCTTTATAAACACAATGTTCTTTATGAAAAGGATTGAGTAGGTCTGAGTATCAAGGAACAGCAATTTTCACCCATTGGAAACAAGTTATCTGAGCTTGAAGCAAAGGCTCAAGAGAACGTGTGCAGAATTATCTCAGAGCAGTTAGCACAGCCCTGAAAAAAAGATCAGAGACATTAAAATACCAATGTTTGCTCTTCCTGAGACTCTCCATGTGACTTTCTATGATGTCAGCAGCACAGAGAACTTATGTTCATTTCTACAGACTGCCATGTATGCCCCTCAAACAATTGCAGTTGCTTATGATTAACTTCTAAATGTGTGACAGGCTCATCCAGAGGCTGTGTATCGTAACCTACTAAGTATTTGACATATACCCTTTAGCTGACATTTGCTTGATAATACATAGTTAATAATGTGCAAGCAATTAACTGAAAATCATGGCATTCTCTTTGTATATTCCGATTTTGCTGCCAGCATGTTTTTGACTCTTAAATTCATTTCTCCCAACCGTTTTTACTGGTCAGCTGGGTTTTTCCTTCCATTATTAAGCATTAATATTTTACTGTAATGTTTCCCTGAGCTGTCTCTCTGAGATGGAGCACATTCTCCAAGTCACAGGTCCCTGCCATGGCCAGGTTTTTCTTCACCGGGAGCACACTCTGGACTACACTTTGAGCTTGGAACAGTCACCTCTCTCCGCACCTCTGAACAAAAATCTTGCCAACTTTTTTCTCCTTTAGCAGCTTCCAGATTGAAGTTCAGTAGAGCTGTGAATGAAAAGTAGCAAAGAAGTCAGTCCTGGTTATCTAAATTCAACATCACATGCTGTCACAGTGTCCTTCAGGAGTTTTGCTGATGTTTGTGCATTGTTCACCAGACCAAACCACAAAGCAGCATAGCTGAAGGCTCCAACCTTTAGGGGACCAAGTCAGCCCATGGATTACAAGTTCAGAGGTTAGCTCCAGCAGAGAAAAACTTTTGCATAAATTCCTCACATAGCCTGAGAAACTACTGGACACAGCAGTGTGGGTTTGTTACATACCAGGTAACCAAAGCACGGCACAGGGCAAGTCATATATGCTCTCAATAAGGCACCTGAGACTCATCAGCAGGTGAGTTCTTCGTTGATTAAATATAGGAATAAGAACTGCATTTAATAAAGAAATGTTAATCTTTGTTCATACATTCACTACTTGTTATTACAATACACACACAGAAGGAAAGAGCATCACATAGGTTATGTATCACATAAAATTGCATTCTAAGCTCAATCTCATATGCTATCAAGCCTATTTCTTTACTGGAATATGCCTTTTTACAAACACATTTCTGACTGTATGAACAAACAATTAGGATTTGAGAGAGCAGTAAGTGAGTCCTTATTACAGCACTTTTTCCCTCTCTGTTACAGGAATGACTTGCCAGGCTCGAAGTTCATACATTACGAGTGAGATCCTGTGGGGTTATCGTTTCACTCCTGTTCTCACTCTGGAGGATGGATTTTATGAAGTTGACTACAACAGTTTTCATGAAACATATGAGACCAACACACCAGTTTACAGTGCCAAAGAGCTGGCAGAGATGGCCAGCCGAGCAGAACTGCCTCTGACGTGGTCTGTTTCCAGCAAGCTGGACCAACATGCTGAGCTGGAAACTGAGGAAGAAGAAAAAAATCAGGAAGACCAAAACGAAAGAAATGGTGATGTGGCCAATTTGGAGAATGAGTCCAAAGTGTAGAACCACTGGAGGAGTTAAGGGCCACACCACTTCCTTTATATTCTCCCTCTTTGTTTGCTCCCCTTTTCCTTCTTCAACACACCTTTTCCCCCCTCTTTGTTACTCTTAATTCTGGGAAAATAAATACTTAAGATGCGGAATATCTACCTGCCCAATTTAAACTCATGAGATTCACAGACTAAACAAAGGTGTGGGTTAAAGCTGCAATACCCATTATCAATGGTGGAATCTCAGTCCCCATCCTGATAACAACTGCTGATTTCTTTGGCACTGCTCCGAATTCAGACCTCCAGGTTTCTTCACATCAACAACAACAAAAAAAAAAAAAAAGCAACCCCAAAAGCAATGGGAATACATACAAGGGATTTAAAAGGAAAGACTAATTAACGCTCATCAGTAAGTAATGGGCCTCAGGTCCAGTTTTTATGTATTTCAGAACAGTTTTGTATACAGAGTGACAAACCTCTATGAAATGGGCCTTGCAGCTTTAAGATGAAGGTGAGCAGAGGGATTTGCAATCCAACACAATACTGTACATATGCCTTATGTAATTACTTTTAATTTACATTTAGTAATAAACACCGCATGTACAAAAGTACTGTAGTAAAGAACTTCTAAATAATGTACATAGCTGTGTAATTAATGCAGGTTTAGAAACAGACTTCTAGAGATATTGGGATGCAAAAATTAACTACCCATCGAGTAGGCATTTCTCTTCTAATATTTGGATTGTAATATTGATATTTTTGTTTGTTTGTTTTTCCCCTATATAGTTCTTCTCACGCATGGCATTTTCTTCAGCGTACCAGACTGGCAGCTATTTAGAGTACCTCACTGTTTGATAAACAGATCATTTTACTGACTCTAAAAAGCCATAAGTCTGGGAAGGGGCAGGGTAGAGAAATTGTAACATAATTACTGATATACTGTGAAAATGTTTACAAATAAGGCAAACCATTCCTGGTTATATTTTTGGCAGTTCAACCTAAAATTTAGGCTGTGGCAAATTCACGGCAAAACAGAATTTCCTGTATACTCCTAACTATAGAGAGCATGTTTCATATGGAGGCATTACCCTTTATGTGCAATATCTAGGGAAACTTCTCCCTTCTCCCCACCCAAACCATGGGATTTCAGCGGAGCAGTTTGCTACACAAACAGCACAAGCCATTGAAAACCGAATGTTGCACCTTAGGAAACTCAGCTGGGAAAGATGCAGCTGAAGCTCATCTGAAGTCATAGCCTATGAAAGTCATTTGTTGACATCGCTGGTGCTTGGTCAGTCCTGCTGAGTCATGGATGGTGCAACACCCTTGGGTATACACTACAACAGGGCTTCTCAGCTAAGCAAACACACGGTTCCTGATACCCCGTGCTCAGGAGACGGGTTCCCTCACCTTAAGGTAGCTCTTTGGCAGTTGTAAATCAGTGTAAATCCTGTACATTCTGACTTGACAACTTTGAAGTTAATAGGGCAGTGATAATTTGCATAGCTTACACAAGCTGAGGAGCTGATGTGTATGTTCACAATCTCTCAGATGTGCTACATTAAGGGGCTCCTCACATGGTGCAGAATTTGCCCAGTGCTAAAGACTGCTCGGTCAGGCCCGGCGTGCATAAAATACTACCTGTTGCATTGGTTTCGATGGGCTTTTGCTCAGGCCCATCAAGAAGAGCATTTCTGTCAGTGAAGGAGAAGAAGCTGCAGCCTTAATTTTGTTTTTTATACCTGCCTACTCTAGAGAGAAAGAATACATTGAAGAGAATCTGAAGCATTTTTTTAATAGAAACATTTCTGTTACAATAGAAGAGAAAAAAACCCACAACCTCAGGAGAAACCTAGTGGGCAGGTGGAAATTTTGCACTGTGATATAGCTTTCACAATGATTTTACACCTATTTTCAATTATTCTGCTGAAATAACCGCCCCTTGCTCATTTTCAGAGTGTGTGGCTGATCAGTGGGGTTTTTGCAGTTCCTCTAGCTGTGCTTCATGATGAGATGGGCAGAATAGGGTGTGGGAAAAGGATTGCACACTAGGGACTGGCTAGTCAGGCTGGATGGAAGATTTTTCTTTCAGCTCTGAAATGTTTTCCCTTAGAAGGCTTTCACAAAGCAGCATGATGCAAGGAATGGTGCAGAACATGGATTTTTGTTCCCTCCACCCAGGATGGCTGACTCCACCAACTTGATAAACGTTACTTATACTCAACTTTTGTGAAATAACACTTGTTTTGCTACAGACCTTTCAAAGCTCATGCTTTCGCCACAGCGTCAGCAGCTTCCTAGTGCTCTAGTTCATCAATTACAACCCACCTGTAAGGCTACTCACAAGACATATAGAGCATTTTTAAGGAAGAGTAGTTCCACTGGAAGACAGAAACCTTATAGCAGAGGAGCTGGGGGTGCAATCGGGTGTGCAGCATAGGTAGCGATGAGCTGCCCGCATGTGTGAGTCCTAGAAAAAGGTGCATGAGCCGAAAGCAAACCATTCCTCTGAGGATAAACCTGCTTTTTGCTCTTGTAATTTACTGGGCCACCCTATAATTCATTGCTGCAGTTTAACGAAATGTTTGCGCTAATTGGGACAGCAGCTCAGGGCCCAAGTCGAAACCTTTTTTGTGTCCTTTAGCACAAAAAAAGAGACTTTCCGCCACTGGGGCATGCGCATGTGTAAGCTATATTTTTGTGAATAGGGCACTTAAAGCTTAAGGTGTGTATGTTTGTCTCTTTCTCTCTCTCCTCCCTGAATTTTATTGTCTTTGCTATTCATGTAGTATGGACTGTAAAGTTTATGAAATCTCATTTTTGTAACATAAGCTTAAAAAAACAAATAGAAGCCTCCAAAGCTTTCAACAAGGAAGCTTCACGTAAACTTTGTACTAGAATGTCCCTATCAAACACCTCTATTTTTCTACAATGATTGATTAAGCAGTTTAACAATGTATTTTGTGTCAATGATTTCAACTGAACTGGTAAAAAGACAATTAAGAACTGAATGCTGTTAATTAACAATGGATTTTCAAGCCGTATATACCGAGTGGTGTTTTCATTAACGGTAAATCATTTAACCTGGGAACTTCATCTCCTAATCCTAAACAACATTCTGTGAAATATCAGTGCTCTATGGGAATATTTTTGCCAACTCACATTTAAGAAACATGAACAACACGAGGCTTTAATACAATCGGCTACCTAATTAATCAAGACCTATTACGTCTCTATATACTTCACTAATTTGATGTCTTTTTCTCAGAGTATCTTGTGATTTCCAGGAGCAAAAGTATTTACAGAGATAAACATGAGCAGCTGCAGTACATTGAGTACTGCAGCCCTCGGTTCCTCAGAGGGAACAGAAATGCCTCAGGGATGCTTTGTACAGACAAAAAATACAGACATTTGCACACTGTTGCACACTCTTCTCTGGCTCCAAACTAGATCTTTCAGGCCTTGATAGTCAGTGCAGATGTACCGCTTTTGGGGTAGCAACACAAACTTCTATCAGGGGAGATTTTGATCTTCAGCAAATACTTGGAAGATCTGACATACTATTTAGCCATAAATGGCATATTACCAGCATTCAAATAACATTCAGAAATTATTTCAAAATATTTATCAAAACAAGCAAACTTTCTGTTAGCAATCTAGATCTTTGCCCTACAAAACCATAATCACTGGCACTGGTGTGAGCCATCCCAACCAATTTAACTTCTGTAATCAAAGTGCAAGTGTGCAGGTAGAGAGGATTGCACAGCTCTGAGTCTGAGCGCTGTGCATCCCTTGCAAAGCAGAGAAAGGAGGTGGTGTGCCGGAGAAGGATCCCCATCAGGAAGCTGTCAAACCAGGTGGGACAAGATGCTGGCAAATTAAAGAGGAAAATGCTTGACAGATACGGTTTGAAGACAATTTCAAGACAGATTTTGGACTTAACCATGGTGTACAGAAGTGTGCAGAGATCTGGGGTTGCTCATGCTCCTCTGATGGGTTAAAGAGAAAGCTTGAGCCTTTCAAAATCAAGGAAGAAGCCTCTCTTCTCTTTCAGCCACATGGCAGACGTTTCCATTTCACTCACTGGACTACTTAGGCGAGGGAAGACCTGGATTTCAGTACTGTCTTCAGAAGCACACGAGATTCAAAGCCACATCTCACTTCTCCCAAGAAACTAACCCTTCCACAACAGCAACAGCAGAGATCCTGGCCCTATGCCAAGAGCTGACTGGCTCTTGAATTCTGCTGCTAACCCAAAACCACTTTAAATCCTTGCACTTTTAACAGAAGAATGGAAAAGTCATGGAATCATAGAATGGCAGGGTTGGAAGGGACCTTTAGAGATCATCTAGTCCAACCCCCCTGCAGAAGCAGGTTCACCTAGATCAGGTGGCATAGGAACATGCCCAGGCGGGTCTTGAAGACCCAAGGAAGGAGACTCCACTGCTCTGAGCAGCCTGTGCCAGGGCTCCCTCACCCTCACAGTGAAATAGTTTTTTGTTATATTTAAGTGGAACTTTTTGTGTTGCATCTTCATCCCATTACCCCTTGTCCTGTTGCTAACTATTGTAGAAAAAACGGATGTCTCAACCTCCTGACACCAACCCTTTAGATATTTGTAAATGTTAATAAGATCTCCCCTCAGTCTCATCTTCTCTAGACTAAACAGCCCCAATTCCCACAGCCTTTCCTTGTATGAAAGATGTTCCAGTCCCCTGATCATCTTGGTGGCCCTGCGCTGGACTGTCTCCAGAAGTTCCTTGTCCCTCTTGAGCTGAGGAGTCCAGAACTGGACACAGTCCAGTCCTCATGCTCTGGGTCCATAGCAGCCTTTTTCCCATCCTTCAGGGCAGACTGTGGCTAAAGGGCAGACCTCAGGCTGGGAAAAGCATGCTGCTCAAGGTTCTCACCTCCTGAGCCAGCATGGCCAGCAGGCAGCTGCTATCTGCAGAGGTGCAGCACCATGGTGTTTGCCAATGCTTCTGAACACAAATAGCTACCACGTCTCCTAGGAGGGCAAATCACACAAGGCCTGAGTTTGATATACTCTGAATATCACTCACATCGAACCTTGCTGGGAGATGGAGGAGGGAAGTCAACCTATTTTATCTCCCTCAAGACAAGTCTCCCTGGCCAGTCAGAAGAAGGAGCATCTATGTCTTTTGCAGATTTGAATTTAAGCAAGCAGTGGATTTCTACCATTACCTCCATTTTTTAAAAGTAGGGATGAATGAGAGGCTCAGCACTGCAAATGCTATTTGTCTACTTGGCAATGGAAGGGTTGGACACCTCAGGCAGGATTAGCATCCACCACCAGTGTTTGAGTGCGAAACAAAAACTTTTTTACTACTCTGGTTTTCTCTATCAAAATATTTTTCTTCTCAGACTATCAACCTCTTTAACTGTCATGATACCTCACTCAGACACTTTTTAGGCTATAAATCAGATGTAATAAAACAAGAACACTCTTGTTCCTTCAGTTCATAAACATGCTATTTGGAAACACTCACTTAGAAAGCAGGCATAAATCTAGGCTTTGTGCTGTAAATAATTCTTAAAGACAAGATCCAAAAGCTGTTGTTCACATTAAATTATGCCCTTTCATGCTTCCTGACTGAATTTTTGAACTTCTAGGACTTGGCTTTTTGGAAGAGTGGTGTTAGGCATTCCAAGGCATGCTTCATTTTGTGCATTTAGTTCAAGTTTGCTTCTACTGATTTCCAATTTTTTTAGTTCCTCTGGATTTTCAGAAATTCTAATCTAGTTACAACTTCAGTGTAATGGCACATTTCTTTTACCACTTGCCATTCTCCTGTTTATTGTCCATATACTGACGCTCTAATACAGTTCCACAGAGCGCACAGACACCATATCCAAAGATAGTGTTCTAAAGAGACACGAATATCTTGCTATTTTATCTCAAGTGTGAAAATCTGTTTTCTATTCTAAGCAAATTCACAAGTATCAACCACAGTTCTTCCCTCATCCTCCCTAACTTGTGTGTCATCCACACAGAATAAAATCTTAAGAATTTCAAATAATACTAACTGCTTTGAGCATTTTTTGCCTCAGAGGGCAGGACTGGGGAGACTCCTCTCTACTTTTTATTTTTTGGGGATTTTTTCCCCAAATCAAAAGCCACAGGTCTAAACTCAGAGCTGCAGCTCATGGACAGTCTTCTGGAAGCTAAGCTTGCTTTGAAGTCTGTATCAGCCACTCTTCAAATTGCTCTCAAATGATTATAGGCAGTCACACTAACTTTTCTGTAAGGTTTAAACTGGGAGAACTGGTAGAGAACTGCTACCTCACTACACTTTCCACCACATGCTTTTCACAGCCTACAGTCCTCAGGACTTTTTCCAGTTAAGGAAGTCAGAGCGCCTGGCACACAAACACAAATCCTTCCCCATCATTGTGACCAGGAAGACCCAAATTCCTCACTGAAATATCCATACATATGTGTGATGTGGTTCTTGAGATGGCACCATTTTATTTCAGAAAGCATGGCAACGCCACATAGTGTTCAATGCACTTCACATGCACAGTACATCATACACAGCCTTCTGCTGAGCTGGGGAAACAGAGCTGGAGCATCACACCACCATGCCTAAGAAATCTTCCCAAGAGTGTAACTCTAATTAAACTGAAAGCAAAAAGTATCTTTCCTAAAAAAGATTATGATGTCTTAATGAGAAATCTCTTATCTGAAAATATCAGTAGGATTGGGGGTGAGAATGCCAAACTGCTACACTTTGAAGTCGTTATAATGCGTGTCATTCAGATGGTGATGGAAGTTACTTGCTTTTCATGGCAACATTTCTGTTGAGATGGATGGAATGCTAGAGCTAACCTCCTAAATCTCTGCTTATAGCTTTCAGAAATGCTGAACATTTATCAGCTCCTACCAAGCTCAGTAGGAATTAGGAGACATTTCTGCAAAGAGAGACCATCTGCTCAGATGACTGTGGAAGAACTTTGTGATGCCTTTTGCTCCTGCTTTTACGCTCCCTGGGAAATGAGAGAGTCAGGAGAGGTCTCCACCTCACTGAAATGCCATCCGCTTCAAATATATGCCAAAGTCCCGAAGAACCCACGCATGTTGCAGTCGGTTTTAGATGCTTGTTTTTAGGCACCCTAGGGATCACTAAAGGCACTGTCAAATGTGTTAAAGATGCTACCAAACAAGACTGAAAAATGGCTTGACTCTTTTAATGGAATTTTATTGAAATCGGGTTAAGGTACGTCAGTGGGCCAAGAAGAGGAGGCTGCACAGCTTGTACTTGTGCTCTAGCTTCTGTAGAAAAAAAATAGAAGCCATCACTTAGCAGAGAAAACAGGGATTTCTAATAAACTCAGTACTTAAAACATGGGAAAACAAGATCATGTACTTCCTAATAAAAAGGTTAAATGGTTCATATTAAATACAAAAGATCACCAGAAAAGGAAAGATAATACAAACAAGTGCAAAATCTACAGACAAATCATAACAAGAGTCTTGGCCACTGGAATCAAGAGTTCAGACCTAAGCAGTGCTACTGTCCACTTTTTACTTTTTAAACACAAATATATTTTCCTTGACATGCACAAAATTACTATTAATAAATACAGTAAAGTACAACCAAAACTATTGCTCAAAAAAGTTGTCTAGCCAAATCATCAACATGAAATCTATACAGTGAGAAGAGACAAGGGAAAGAATTCAGCACTTAAAGCCCATTCAGCACTCTTTTTTCCCCCCTTCTGTGAAATGCATTAAAGTAATACTAACAAGAGAGAGTATCATTTTTAAACTCAGTGAATTCAAAAGGGGGAAAATGTTCAATGAAAAAAAACCTTGTTATACCCTTTCAAGATCCCATTGTTAGGATCTTTTGCCACCATCTACATGACCAGAAATATATTAGCTATATTCCATTTAGTACCTACAGCATTGATTGTAAAAAAGCTTTTACCCCTTGAGAGACTCAAATCCAAACTAAACTTGAAGAAAAATCACAGAAAGATCAAGTAATACAAAACTAATACAAAATATTAGTAAATAATACAAAATAAGTTAGGCTTCTGCTTAGCCTCATTTCCTAGAGAAGAAACAGCAGGACAGAGACAGGAAAACAACATAGAAATTCTATTGAAAGTGGTTTTATTTCAAAAATTTTAATAATTTTCTTTTTTATGTTCTCTCCTGGTGTTAATGTTCTCATTTGCTAAAAACCTAGATGGCCATAAAAATATGACTTTTCAAAAGTAATCCTAGTTCTGTAAAGAAATATTTATTTGAGGTATTTATAATTGTTGAGTAATCTATCAATTACTACTGATGATTAAAACAAGATCAATATAGCGAACTGCTTCAGAGAACAAACTCATAAAAATTAAAAAACATCACTTTACAAATCAGAAGGGACTGTTCCTTTCATGTTTTTTCCTCCTCACATTTCCAAAATAATGTAATGAAACATTTTGGCATTAGAACAAAATGTTTCGTTCATCTGGAGACTTTCTTCAAAGTCGAAATATCCGTTTTTTCTCATCTTTCCAGATAACAACAAAATTTACACCATGAAATTAATGTCAGTTAATCTACTGTAAAAATGAATAGGTATTAATTTATTTTTTAATAAAATTCACTGCTGGAGACATCTAACAGTGAAGAAATCTGCCACCAAGCTCACCATTACAATATGAGTCAGTCATTACCATGACTCTGTTTACAGCTAAAAATAAACTATTCCCAACATGACATTCTGTACATTTTCACAAAAAAATATTGACTTGTGAAGGGTTTGGACCAAAATGTCAAGGACCCACCTGGGATTTTGGAATTGTAGGCTCAACTTCCTGCTGTAATTGACTCAGACAGAAATTTTAAATCTTAGATTGTCTTAAACACAGAGTTGTAGAAGCTCAAGACCGATCTCCTTCCTCCTCTGTCAATTTCTACCCATCAGATTACAAATTCAGGCCAGTCAATCGATTGTAATCTCTGAAGAGCTACCTAGGGGGGAAAAAAAAAGGACAAGAAAAAAAATGGGCTACATTGAAAAAATCTGAGCAGATCTATCAGAAAATTCAAAATGAGATACAAAAACTTGCTCTAGTTACTGCCTGATACTAAACTGTGCCTCTAAAAGTTGAAAAGCCTGGAACAAGTGGATAGTCATCTAAGAAAGTAATGATTAAAAACTAATCATAGTGGACAGCCTGTGAGCAGCAGTACAAAGGAGAAGGGTTACTGAAGCACAGATGTAAATGTTATCATGTTCCAGCAAGGGCCCCTACGAGTCACATCCAAAACACTGAGGAAGCACTGATTGGTCTTTTTTTCTGCATTGTGGCTGTGACATGATGGAAAAACTCCATTGCAGGATAAAAAAAAAAAGGGGGGGGAGGGAAGAAAAATAAGGAGAAAAATAAAAGGGAGGAGGAGAGAGAAAAGGACAAAAAAGAGGGAAAGGATAAAAAAGATAAAAGGGGAAGGGGGCAAAAGGAAAAAAATTTTAAAAAGTACTTACTTCCACTTCTGAATATGTCATTAACATGTATAGTTTGGTTTGTTGTTTGTATGGGGTTTTTTGTTGTTTTATTTTTTTAACCACCACAGCCAGATAACTCTGTTCTTCATGTTGCTCTTTATAAACACTCTAAGAAGCAAAGCCCATTTTTCCTAAAGAACAAGTATCTGTTTGACAGTGAACACTATGACCTTAGAATACACTCAGCAGTAATACATTAAAACATGTTATCAAGTTTTTTTTTTCTTGACAATTCAAGGAAGTAGTGGCAACAAATAATCAGTACTTTTCTTAGAAGTCTTGAGTAGAGCCTTCAAAATGTGGAACATTTTCCTTTCAACTTGATGGCCCTTTAGTAATCTGCACTGCAACTGGTAACAAGCCCTCCTCGACACTGCATTCCTCTCAGTGTTTTTTGTGTGCCACACAATGAACCTAACGTGGGCACAGTAAGGACAAAGGCAAACATCTTCAAAAGAATATGCCCCAAAAGCTTGATGGTATAGATCAACAATATCCATTGACGCAAAAAAAAACTCCACTTCCAATCACTTTTCAGTTTTTTAAAATGAACATGTTACAAAAATTAACTATGAAGGTTAATATTAAATATCAAAATGATAAGTAATTTAACTACCAAACAGATCACCAAATGACAGTATTTTAAAAGTCTGGGTCAGTACTTTAAAGTTTTCTGTAAGTAACATGGCATTTTAATACCACTAATAGCTAGAGTCACAGCCTGAAAGGCAATTACTACCATCTATTCTTCATTTAATCCAGCAAATGGACAATACAGAAACTAAAGCAATTACCTTCGGTGAACACAAGTGAAGATTTTTACTTTCGTTTAGAAACTACTTTACCAGTAGTCACAAATGCCAAATTTTTTCAAGGCTTAAGGTCTGCTATATCGTTTCTAGCAGAGTAAGTAGTAATAATTTAATATCAAATACATTTTGACTGTATTTCTGCATAAATCTTTGAAATTGAATGTTAACACAGTTAGTTTAGCAGTTTTAAGAAATTTTATCCACCCTAAAACACTTACATAGCAGTTTATGAATAAATAAATAATATTGCACAGGCACATATCATAGTAAATGAGCAGGAATCAGAAAAACATGCTTCCATGGAAGATGCAGTTACCTACTTGCTGTCACAGCAGTGTCTATATCATTAATCTATCATTTAAGAGAAGATACGAGGTAGGTATGCAAAAGTGATTGTTTGGCTGTTAACTTACTCATGCATGCTTTTGTCTTTCCCTAGAAACAATTTTGATACACCTGTGAATGGGTAATGAAGAAAGTATATTTATTAAGAAAGCACAAGAAAATAACATATTTTTAAAATAAAACTTATATGAAACCACTGTTCTAGGAAAATAGTTTTAAAAAAAGAGATACTAATAAATCAATAAATTCTTTCCTCCAGAACAATAATATTTTTTTACACTGTCTTGATTTAATTTGCTTCTCTTTAATTCATTGAAATACCAGTGTGCTATTAACAGAAGAGACAGCCATAGGTAGGAGCCAAAAATGGAAATTTGTTTTCCTTAGTTCATAGCCTAGAGATCAGGCTCCCTTTTTGCATCTTTGGTTTTCCTGCATTCAGCTACAGGTGCAGGCTGCACATTCTGAGAAACAATGGATGTTGCAGAAGGTGAGGATAAACAAGGAACTCATTACAGCCTCGGGTCTGGAGAAAAGCCACGTCCAGACACTTTCTTAGACACATTCTACCTACCTCAGCCAAAGGCAAGCTACATTCCTCATCAGTACATCATGTTCTGCACTTGGCTGATTTGTTAATTATTTTATCAGAAAATTAGCAAAATGCTACCTGAGTTAATGTGCTGGCTTTTCCTGCAAACTCACTTTAACGTGGCCCTCGAGTGCTGGTGGCACACATGGCTTAGACATAGGCTTCGTGGCTTCCAGAGGTCTCCAAGGGTCTTTTCCCACAGGTACCTTGCTGGGATTTGACAATTCAAAGCTGGTGCAACACATGTAGTCTTACATCAATCACTGTGTCACTCTCCCTCTAACACTTACATAACCTTCTAGTAGATGAAATATAACCTCTTTTGATTGGTGCCTTTTCGATTGTCCAACTTCACAAATTGCAGTGTTTAAACAGGTAAAAAGTTACAAGATTATCACAACAGGCAAAATATTTTAAATAGTAAGATACTTTTCAATGAGTCTTGTGCTCTTGAATTGGTAAGATGACTATGAAAGCTCAGCCTCCATGTACTGCCCAAGTAAGACCTTCGTTATTGCTACTAGAATACTTGAAAATTAACAATGCTTCACTAGGTTATAGACCAATAGGGCACAGGTATTTTTTACAACCCAGGTGTCTGTGGAGTTCTATTTTGATTTATATGAGGAAAACAACTAATAAACTGTGAACACAAATTTTAAATGTTTCATTTTGGTAGGAAACAATCTCAGTCTCTAAGGTGTTTTGAAAATGCTTTTGAAGTTTCTGGTAGCACTTTCTCACATTATATCAAAGTGGATTTTCCTTTACACTTTCCCTAAATGTTACAACACTAGGTTATTATGTAACATACTATAACTAGGTTTCAAATGAACAGATAATTCTTTAAATGTACTTTATACTTAAGTAAATTTTAATTTACCAGAATTTAGTTTTCTCAATGAGGATTCAGCTTTCTATTCTGTACCCTGGCCCTTGTCTCATCAGTCATCTTGCTAAACTAAATCCTGACTGCACATTGTACCATATCCCAAGGCAAATCTCTGCTTCTCATTGCTCAGGCTCTTTGGAATGTGCCGCTTCTGAAAAGCCCTTGAGAGTTAACTCTACCTCAATCTTGTTTGATCATTATTTGGAAACTGGAATAAACTGAATCAAATTAAAGCCATTTACACTTTTAGTAAGTGCTGTAAACGGATTCTGTGCAATCGACCTAATCTACTTCAAATGATACCATTAGGTAATTTAGATTGACTTTGTAAGTAGACAAGTCTTAGCTATAAAGCTAGAGATAAGTATGAAGAGAAACGGAAGTGATGCAGCATTATTGCTAAATTGGGTAAGCTTTTAGTATCAGTGAACATGTGGACTAACAAGTATTAAGGTTTTTATTTTACTGTCACCAGTAAAAAAAACAGAAGTTACAATGAGCAAAAATAGAGCTGTATATAAAACTACTGTGATGCTATTTATGGACAGTTACTCTCAAATGCAAACACAAGGAAGATGAGGATACTTTTGGTATATACACCTACATTTATAAAATGGACTTGTTGGCATCATATGAGCTCTAAATTGAATATTCTGATAGAATTCAAACTATTTTCTAATAAAAACTCATGAAAATCAGGTAAGAATTTAAGCAAATTCAATGTGCCTAAATGGATGGAGAAGAAAAACAAAAATCAACACACAAACCAAAAATCCCCAACAATCCTGGGAATATGAATCATTAAAATGCATACCAACTCCCACAACCGACTTGTAATACAAATTTCTTTCTGAAATTGGTAAATAACTGAAAATCAGTTTCTATTGTTTCATTTTGTTATCGAAACAAAGAACGGGAGAAACAAAGTTAACTACATTCAGTCCCATGCTGATATTAAAAAACTAAGTATACTCGGATACAGTTTTATAAGATGTTAATAGATTATTACTCTCTTCATGCCAAATTTCACCTCGTGTTAGATAACTTCTGTAAAAGGACCAAGGATAGCAAAAAAAAAAAAACAACAAAAAACTAGTTAATACTTCAGAGAAAATTATGTTGTAAAAATCCAAGAAAATATTTGCTGTTATCCAAACTAACCATGAGCCTACACCCTCCAAACAAATCCTTCCAATAGCATTATCTTCTCAGATTTCTTCCATCAATGGCTGTGGGATTTTTTTAGTGTCTCATTATTATTAATAGCTGCTCACCCTTCATTAATGCAACACACAGTAATAGCATTTGTGTTTTGCTAAAATGTGCTGGGAAGACATCAAAACAGTAACATTTTCATCAACATTCCCATTTTAGTTCTGTCATTTCTTCTATGAGAATTGAAGGTATTGTGATACCAATTTAAGAAGTTTTGTCTTTAAGCACAAGAGCAAAGCTATACACTTAAGATCATGGGTGTGCACAAATACCTTTCCCAATTTAGAGTCTTATGAACGTTGTAAGAGCTACTAAGCACATTGTAGGATCATCTTAAAACCATGTGGGTTTGTAAATGACACATCATTGAATTCCATTTAACACAGTGGTCTGCAATGTTGTTGTATTTACTCCTGACTGAACAATTCCAGAGACGTGCTCAACTGCTGCCCATGTGTAGCTGTTTGCTACCCAAGACATCATCAAAGGGAGACAATTCCCTTCAAGGCAGGGATGCTCATAAGCAAGGACCAGTAGCCGTTAGCATGGCTGAAAGCTTTCTAGGCCAATTGGCTTCATTTGCAACTGAAAAATAAAATATCTTGCTGGTTCAGTAAGGCCCTCATGGTTCTCAGCGATCAGAAGCAAACACAAGCAGTATTTTGTGAAAAATTCCATTTCATTGGGGGATTTTTTAATTTT
The DNA here is from genome assembly GCA_013401255.1 of Urocolius indicus. Taxonomy (NCBI): domain Eukaryota; kingdom Metazoa; phylum Chordata; class Aves; order Coliiformes; family Coliidae; genus Urocolius; species Urocolius indicus. The sequence continues at coordinate 126,388 of WBNH01003355.1, read as the reverse complement.
GCCTTGCTCTTATCATGATCCATGAAAACTGAAGCTTTTCTTTAAATCTCTTAAGACTCAGGTTATTTGGAAGCCAAAGGTCCAGGCAACATGGGAGGAAGGCCTCTGTACTATTTGGTACTCTATGCTAAATGGTCACACTACTGCTAGTTAACCATTTACCATAACGGCATCCTGCACTTTTATATTAATATTGAAAAGGAGATGATTTTTTTTTCTCCTATATTTCTCCTATAAACTACAAATCAGGTCAGAGTTGTTCAAATGCATGCAAATAGATTTCTTTAACTTTCACTGTGAAGAAAAGAGGGAGCTATCAGCCAGACAGCTCTTTCTTCAGTTGTACTTCGTGGAAATAAACCCTGTTATCACGCAAGCCAGCCGGCACTGTACCTTCTCCACTGAGCCTGCACTATTTTCTTTTTCCCCTCCATATTCTTGTCCAGACTCAGTGATTGGAAAAAAAAAATGGTTCCTGCCCATTGAAAATTATAATTGCATTTGGAAGAGTGGATGGTTTTCTTTCTTTCTTTCTTTCGTTCTTTCTTTCTCTCTTTCTTTCTTTCTTTCTTTCGTTCTTTCTTTCTCTCTTTCTTTCTTTCTTTCTTTCGTTCTTTCTTTCTCTCTTTCTTTCTTTCTTTCTTTCGTTCTTTCTTTCTCTCTTTCTTTCTTTCTTTCTTTTTTTTTGTTTTTTTTAGCCAGCCCAATTCTTCACTTTCTTTAGGCTTTATCTGTTCTGCTTTCTTGCTGTCACATTCCACTCTTGAGTGATGTGTACAAGTGTTTCTGCTTTGCATGCTATATCAAATGTAGTCTTGCTGCAGTCATTCGATATAGCAGCTCAGCTATTTCTGTAACGTTTTTCCTGTGGCTTGGATTTTGGGCAGCTCCAGAAATCTAACTTGCTTATGGACATCCAATGCAACAGCTCTAGAAGTTTGCATTTTATATTCCATTACTCCACTGACATGACTGAGAAATATCCTCTGCAAACATATCTTACTATTTTTACAAATCCTTCTAATAGCGTCACGTTCTCAGATTTCTTCTATCAACGGCTGTGGGATTTTTTCAATGCCTCATTATTATTAATAGCTGCTCATCCTTCATATCTCTTACCTCAAATTCACTTTCAGTTATTTCTGTGTTGACAGTTGCAGCCTCTGCACTTTATCTAATCTTCCGTATATGTCTTCCCTTTCTTGAATTTTGTTCTCCTGAAGCCTTGTAGACTGAGTTAGCACTTTTGTCATTCTGCCACAGAAGTATAGGGTAAATTCCACTTTCACTACTTTGTAGCAAATGGCTTTTAAAATTCCTTAATGCATGTCAATATATCCTTCTAGTTTTCCCAAGCTGAGGAATCTCAATCTCATGAGGTTATGCTTACGGCATATCAAAACAAAATCAAGAACTGATGGACTTAAAGATACTTTCACTGGTTTTCTCATTTCTTCAGCAGAGTATTTTAAGCTTCCATTTTGTCTCTTTACTTGACGCTAATCACAAATTACACAATGCTTTTCTTCCCTTTCTAGAGTGAATAAAGAGAGATATCCATTCAGGAGAAGCTCAGTACTTTGCCTTATTTGCTATGTCCATTTGTGCCCATAAGATAAATCATTCAAACTTCATGAAGAAATCGTAGCAAAAAAGATGCAAGACTGACAAAATCTTTTATAAAAAGCTCCATTATTACAGATTTTTGCCAAGTATGTAACTCAGAGACAGAAGAAGTAGTTTGTCTAAAGCTGTGTTGAAAACCTGTCACAGAGCTTTATTTTCAAGAATCAGCTTAGTGCCTTAACACTCATATCACATACACATACAAAGAATAACCAAGGGTAAAAATTACTGCAGTGTGGATGGGAAAGGGGATGCACACACATGAATTTACTTTCTTCTCTCATGCCTAGAGGCAAGTACTGCTCTAGACAGTGTTATTGGGAGAATGGAAACAGTGTGTGTTTGAAGACACTTCTTTTCCTTGTTTTCAAGCTCATGTTTACGAAACAGTCTTCTTAAATGAATAGTTGAGGGGGAAAGTGTACTAATTTTTTTTCAATGGGTCCATTTAATAAATCCATCTTCAGCATACCATACCAAAATAGATTTCATTCAAAATTTCCCTTACAAGAACATCTTAAAACTAAGTTAAAAAAAAAAAAAAATCAAATGCTGAGGCACTTGTTTTAATTGGCTTTAACTTCCACAGTCTAAATGTAAAGTATGAGGCCCATTATAAATTGGATGGCTGGTGCTTCTAAACATAGTGAGAGAATTCAGTGAATGAAGAGAGGGGTGGCAGGCCAGCACACACGTTGCCAAGTGAAACAGCTACTCCAGTCGCGCTGCAAAAATCAAACACGCACAGAACAGTAGCTATAATTAGACATGAACAAACATGTCAAATGTGTTAAGAATCCACTTTAGTTCAAATATTTCTTAAGGTTCTTCAAGTACGCCCTTCTACTGAGTTGGATTGAAATCTATTTCAGATAATGATGAAGAGTTACCTTGTCAGGGTTGTTTCCAAACTAGAGGAAGTGTAAGTCAGTAGAAATGTGCATGCTTAGATCTACTTTTCCCTGGTTCTCTTATTACTCCTCCTAAATCCGTGTCTCTCCTGTTTGGATTTTAAAACATGCCTTCTTGAACTCACAGCTGTGTGAGTTTGGCCAACATTCAACAAAAAGGGACAATAAGCTTTTTATGTAATACAACTGAAGCCGAATGTGGATTTGGTGATGAAGGAGAAGGCTGCAGGACAGGCAGGCTTTGATAAAGCCCTTACATGGTCATAGAAAAGATCTTCAGTATCTTCTCCATAAATACAGCCAAGTACTCCAGTTTCAAAGAGAGCAACTACAGCAGAAAGTGGCACGTGCAGCTTTAGTACCAAGAATTAGCAAGGAAGTTTTCTCCCAAACTTCAATAACTGGAACTTACTAACGCCCCTAAGACTGAGGGTGCTTGTTCTCATCAGTACCTCTTAGTCAGTTTAATTAAGCATTATCCATACACTCTCCAATGCTTTATTTTCAGTCCTTGGTTCTAATGAGATTTACAGGACTGAGTTACAATGGGTTAGCAGAGCAAAGCATAGAAAAGCTTTCACTTCATCACTTTCAGCTTCAATACAACTTCAAGCAAAATATTTTCACATTTCACTCAACAAATAAGAAGGGAAGTAGAAGGCTTCATTATACTATACTGGAGTATATTTTTTAATTCCTCTACATATATTTTTGTCTCTTCTCACTAAATAAACAGTCTGACTCTGACTCGGCCTCCATGAGAGCTTTTCCATTCCTTTCATCCTTTCCTCTTGCTCATCTGCAAGTCCTTCCCCCAGACCTTTTAACTGAGCTGCAGATATCCAACTGCAGTCAGCGTGCTGTTCAGTGAATTCCTCGGCTTGGTGAGGTGCTTCTCGAGTTTCTCACAGCTTTCATGAACTTTGCCCAAGTTTACTACTCTGTGTCATTTATGGGATTTGTCATTGTGTTCCTAACCCTCTTTCCAAATGTCTAGTAAGGATATAGGTCCTAATCCAGGACCTTTTGTTTGTCATTTCAAATATTGCTGCTTTCATTTGCATTGTGATAACTTCTGCCTTCTCAACCAAAGTCCTGCTGTCCCTCCCTGCCCCCAGGCTCCCATGGAGTGTCTCTTCAAGAGCAGAAACCATTTATGTAGGTGGTTTTGAGCCTTCTGTATACAGCCAGAAGTACACAGACATGGCACAAATCATCCTGTTCTCTTTGCTTTTATAGAATCATAAAAACGTATCCAGACAGTGAAGTACAATAAAGGACCTATGCTTCTTTCACAAGAACATTTGCTTGTTGTTCATTTAAATAAAAAATATGGTGAGTACGACTCAACTTTCTACTAGTTGGAGAAGAGCACTTTTACTATTATTTGTTCTAGTATGTAGTTAGCACTTTTATTATTATTTGATCTATTACGTAGTTTGCCATTTAACTCCCCACAACCACTTTGTGTGTTTTGGTTTGTTGGGGTTTTTTTCAACTTGTATCATGCTCTGATTTCTTTCCCCAACCAACTGCATCTTTACTAAGGAATTCAAGAGGACGTGTCAAGCTTTTGATAGCTCTTGAAGCAAGCTGACCCAAACAAACAAGGGCTCATGGTTTCTGGTCTGAATTTACATAGCAATAAAGCAAACATCTGGTAAAATTACTTACAGTATTAATCTTTCATGGTACATTCTGATTGCACCATGTATAAAATGAGTTTAAATGGGCTTAGCTTAATCTTCAACAGGCATTTGCATCATATCAGAGAGAAGGCACCACTTATTACCTGAAGGCAGGAACAGAGAATGTTTTTGAGAAAGTGGCTCAAAATCTACTTACATCACAGATGAAAATTGGTCAGTTTACAAAGGAAATATGTTGGTTTCAAGTTAGTAACTGCAAGATCAGTCGTGAGTGCTAAGGATATAACATATTCTTTTTGTCTTGGACATACATATATCTCAACTGAGAAGAATCATAGAAAAAAATGGGAAAAGTCTGGACTTCAGCACTTCCTAGGTTAGACAATTACAGACAGCTCTACTTTGGACCACAATACATTATGCCTTCCAAGTCTCACCACTCCAAATCATCCATCAGTAGAATTAGGTTTTTCTCTAGGTAAGACATCTTTACCATCTGCTTTCACATAGCACCCTGTCAGACAGGAAATTGCAACTTTCTTGAAGTCTCACTTCACAGTGGAAACAAAAGGAAAGAAAGTTTGTTGTAACATAAGCTCAGCGCCTTAGACCTTAGGATGCTGCCTGACTGTTTAAGCATTCCTGTTTTACAGGAAGGAAACTGGGTCCTTTCAGTCTTCCAATCCTGTTATCCTTGTTCAAATTACAGACAGCTACAGAGGTCATGAGCTACTTGATCATACACAACTGCAGTAGCACACAGTGCATGCAATATAGTCAGCCTTTGCTGAAGTCACTCTTTGCTGCATTATGGATATTCTTTGCATTATGGATACCTCCAGCTTCACTCTGTATGCAGAAATAACAGCACAACACATGAAAGCAAAACAACCTGTGCAAGTGCAGAAAATCTGATGTGCACAGTGCAACAGGCTAAAGACAGATACATGTTGTAATCTGGTTCACTGACTCTTTACAGGCTACTTGGGTGACTTTTTCTATCAAATCACAAGAGTGAATATTCAGAAAAAAAAAAAGAAACAATCAGTAAAACCTAAGCTGAGCAAGGCAAGGAGTCTTCCCAGTCAGGTTCTCCTGTGTACTAGCCACATCTGCTCAAGACTATCATAGCAAAAACGGAAATTATGTACTTTATAGGACAATTGCCATCAAGAATTCTTTCTTTACTTAGCAAAATAAAAAGTTACAGAGACAGTAATAAATGGCATTTTAAATTACACTCATTTACTTTTCTAACTTTAAAGACTGATCAATGATACACTAATCTCTTTTGTTCTCCTGTTTCTCATTCTATCCTCTTCCTGTCTTTTTAAAAGTATTAAAAGATAGTTCAGTGTTTGTATTTATGCTTGGAGACAGTGAACAAGTTTTAAAATAAATCATTTGATTTACTTTATAATCCAATTTTTTTTGAGACTGATTAGTTGGAACTATTTTGTATGATTTGCAGAATTCAATATGTATTCCAGAATTCTTATTTCATTATAGTTGATGGAAAGGATTTTGTCCAAAATAAAAGTTGTTGGTGGTGTCATCCTTACAAAAGACAGCTTTAAGAAATGCAAATTAATTTCTCAACTGTAGCAAGGATTTTAAAAGTTGAAGAGGACTCTTTCAAGATAAATGGCTTTACAGTGATACTGAAAGGCTCCAACTGTCACATGTATCTTATACTAGGAAAGAAACTATTTTATTACTCCTTGTTTGAGACTCCCATCTAAGTATGATCATGGAGAGCAACACAGCATGCTCTTCTAGAATTCACAGTTGTAAAGCCAGAAATACCAGCTTAAAAGCTGATTCTCCTTTCAGTGTGATTCCTAACATATTTTTAAATAGCTCACAAAAATTGGAGGGGTGGGGGGGGTGTTGCAGCATGTTCAGGGAAGTACACTATCCTATAGAGCTCCTCTGGAAATGCTGCTCCCATAAAATTTTCTACAAACCTCTCACAAGATGAATGGGGTGAATAGAGACATCTCAGTAGCAAAACAGACTGAGTTACAGTCCAAAGGATTGAAGAGATTGTGACAGGCCTTTGCTGGCTTGGAGGGCTCCCTAAATTACCCTAAGGACCACTAATATCTACTTGACCATCCTTTTCCCCTTCTATAATGATCAGCTACAGGTGCCTCAGTCAGTTTCTTCACAATTTCTACGATGAGTTCATAATCTTGGACACAGATGGTGTGACAAATGCAGTAGCACCGTGGGCAGGTAGATGGATAGAACATTACTGAATATCTGCTTGGTTCCTTTCTCCTTTATTTCTGCTCCTGCTTTCCACTTAGCTCATCAGAATTTGGGTCCTGTGATTACTTCTCCTCAAAAACAGAAGTGCAGATCTCTAATAAAGTAGACTTATTGTGTCCACCTGTTTCTTGTCTTCTGCCAGAACTAGAAAATCTTGAGAAAAAGAACAATCATTTGCTGAAAGGGAACAAAGCAGTGGGTAGACAGTGCAAGGAGACTTTTAAGTAGAGCATAGATTTTTCTGAGAATGATCATGATACAGTTGATTACATTTTCCTCTGTGTTTCTTCTCTTTGTTACACTTCTCAATCCATGAAAAGTATAAGTGACTATAAACAGCTATGCAAAGGCATACATTTTGCATCATAGTTAAAGCAAAAAACTTTGGTTCTCAAACATGTTTTTCATTGTACAGTTCAAAGAAGTTAAGAATTGCCTTATGAAGGTATTCTAAACCACTCCAGCAAAGCAACCTCTACATGGCACATATGAGAATATTAGAATTTTCAAAAGAACAGCGAGCTTGTTTAAATAAAAATCTATTCAAGTGTTGAGAAGTATATTGTGAACACAGTTACAAGTTGCAGGTGTATTATCAATTTGTGCTAAAAAACACATCATTCTTGGTTGTGTTCTTCAAAGTCAATAATTTCTGTTTACAGAAACATTTTCTGTATTTAATTGTGAGTACACAAAACAGAAAGCAAGATACCATAAAAATTATTCTATTTTATGGCAAGGTAATTACAGATAAGACTACAGAAATTTCCTCTATCGTGAGTTCCTATTTTCAGTCTTTTATACAAATTATTGATAACTACTACATTTAGCAACTAAACCACTCAGCTTCCACTTATAATAACTAGATCCCAATGTTTTCCAATGAGAAAAACATTTTCTTTATGTATTTACTTTTTATCATTTTCAAAACACTCGTATAGCAAAAAAAGTCTAGAGTCAAAAACTTTTGAACATTTGTACAGGAAAGATTTGACATTTGAACCAGCCCTTATTGAAATGAAATTGCCCAATGAGGCAATGAAGAACAAGGCATAAAAATCACTACATAAGTTCTCTATTTAAGAGAAACTCACGTCAAACTGGCAGAGGTTTGAGCAAATGGAAGGCTTCTTTACCTTCTATAGATCTAAACTACAAACAAAATTTGCCCTGAAGGCAGGGAGAACATTGTTAAACTTGCAACAGACATGACCCTTGCAACCGGTACTTGGATGGGAGTAATATGTCTTCCAGAAGTTAATCTCTAAAACTGGATGGTTTTATTAGTGAATACTTCGGTTTTACAGTGGATTTCCATATGCTATAAAGTGGCTAGAGCGAGAACCTTGGCATGACAAGCCTTTCACCATTACAAAGAAAACCTACTAGAACTTTTATTAAAAGTCTCAACAGAAAGAAATAGTGAGCAGGCATATTCATATCCAGAAAGACAAAGACAAGCTATGTTCACCCAAGGTCACAGAAAGATGAGAGAAAGATAAAACAAAATGGATTTACCATAGATGATAAAAGCCCTTGATGAGAGATACAGAACATATAGGCCATGACAATAATTAGAACTGTGTAAATGTCAGTCTTTTCAATAATGGCTTGTTCAGTGGGAGCAGAATGTTTGTTTTAGATGAGTTCATGTCTGGTCTTCTTGAACATTAAAGCAATCAAACTTCATTCCACATGTGAACCTGAAAAGCAAGTTTGATGGACTCATGCTCAATTATTCGAACAACTTGTGCAAATACCCATAATGAAAAATATTTCTTCCTTCTCAAGGAGGAAAGAGAGGCAGGACTGAAGTCTTCAAGCATTTCAAGCAGAAAAAGACTGAAGTTCTGTGCTGCATCACAGAGAGAAGAAACACATGGGCAGGGAGAGGATTGGCACTACATTAAATATCATTAATTCATAGGCTGCCTCAGGTCTTCAAAGTTAAATAAAATTCTACATGATCTACATATCTCCTTTATATGTTTTACTAGAAATTGCACTTGTCATTGAAGGACTGGTAGCAAGGGAGGATGCTGGAAAGCAGAGAGTAATAATCAGACATACACCATTAAGCACAAGGAAATACTGTCCTGCACTGTCAAAATATGTACATGAAAACTACCTTTAAAATTATCTTACAAATCTACCTAAATAATAGGTTTTCTTCTCTGAGTCTTCATGGTCCATTGGGAGATATTCTACAAGAAAAAAAAAAAGCTGGATAATGTTGTAATATAGATAAATGTTGACTGGAAATACAACAGGAGCCTCCAGAGTTACTTTACTGCTAATTCAGATCATAAATCTGGACTTCAGTGGTTAAAAGTTAGTGTAATAATTTGAACATTTGGTAGTGTTCACTTCCAATTAAACCAAATATGGTGGAATTTAATCAACAAATGATTTTATTGCAAGAACTAAAATTGCAGTTCTCAAAATCATCTCCTGCTTCCATCTCACATTCTAAAAATCACTATCTCCTATCACACTTCGCTCCAGTTTCTGGTACTTTCTGAAGCCTAGAAAATTTCAATGTACTGACAGTAGATTTGCTTGCCATGGTTAATTTTACAAACTTATCAGCAGTTCAGCTTCCAAGCATCCACAGGTTGAAAAAACTATTTTAAATAAACACATCAGCCCAATTGACAAGCATCTTTCACTCCTTTTGCCTTTCTTTAGGTGACAAAAAAAAGAGATGATAAATAATGGAAGAAGGTGGAATAAAGCCAAATAACACTGCCCTTTTCCTTTTATTGTTTGCCTCTTTTTAAAAAAGACTGGATTTATAAAGAAGTAAAAAAAACCAAAAATCAATGAGCTTCAGGAATTTATATGGAAACAGATTCTCTCATTCTCCTACAGATTTTACCATAAATGTTCCTCTAAGTGTAATTCTCTTCTCTGAAAGTCTTTGCCTTCTTTTCTGCTGCATCCTGTCTCAAATTCTCATTTTGTTGTGCTGCTGTGTGTGATTTACTGCTTCCTCAATAGTTTTCTATTTAAAATATACACATATATACTTTTTATTCATTTCATGTAGCTTCTTTATGTCTTTGTACTACATTTAGTTTTCTTTATTTCATCTCTCTCATTTATCTTCCTTTAACTATTTGGTTTATTTTGAAGTGTTTGCTTTCAAACTATGATGTCATGAAAGGCCTATATCATGCTTCAATTGATCCTCTGATTCCTAATAAAAATAATTCTGAAAAATCACAGAATCTTAAGGGTTGGAAGGGGCCTTCAAAGATCATCTAGTTCAACTCCCTTCCAGAGCAGGACCACCTAGAGTAGGTCACACAGGAACTTGTCCAGGTGGGTTTTGAATGTGAGAAGACTCCACAATCCATCTGGGCAGCCTGTTCCAGTGCTCACTCACTCTCACAGTGAAGAAAATCTTCCTTGTATTTCTTCAGAACCTCTTATATTCCAGCTTGTACCCATTGCCCCTTGTCCTATCATTGGACATCACTGAGAACAGCCTGGCTCCATCCTCCTGACACCTGCCCTTTATGTATTTGTAAACATTAATGTTGTCACCGCTCAGTCTCCTCCAAGCTAAAGAGCCTCAGCTCATATAAAATGATTTCATATGCTTGAAAGTTAAAGCAGTAGATAAAAGACATTGTTGTTACTCTGCTACACACCTCCTCACCTATCTGTACACTACACAGATACACATACATATAGATCTGCTTCNGGTTGAAAAAACTATTTTAAATAAACACATCAGCCCAATTGACAAGCATCTTTCACTCCTTTTGCCTTTCTTTAGGTGACAAAAAAAAGAGATGATAAATAATGGAAGAAGGTGGAATAAAGCCAAATAACACTGCCCTTTTCCTTTTATTGTTTGCCTCTTTTTAAAAAAGACTGGATTTATAAAGAAGTAAAAAAAACCAAAAATCAATGAGCTTCAGGAATTTATATGGAAACAGATTCTCTCATTCTCCTACAGATTTTACCATAAATGTTCCTCTAAGTGTAATTCTCTTCTCTGAAAGTCTTTGCCTTCTTTTCTGCTGCATCCTGTCTCAAATTCTCATTTTGTTGTGCTGCTGTGTGTGATTTACTGCTTCCTCAATAGTTTTCTATTTAAAATATACACATATATACTTTTTATTCATTTCATGTAGCTTCTTTATGTCTTTGTACTACATTTAGTTTTCTTTATTTCATCTCTCTCATTTATCTTCCTTTAACTATTTGGTTTATTTTGAAGTGTTTGCTTTCAAACTATGATGTCATGAAAGGCCTATATCATGCTTCAATTGATCCTCTGATTCCTAATAAAAATAATTCTGAAAAATCACAGAATCTTAAGGGTTGGAAGGGGCCTTCAAAGATCATCTAGTTCAACTCCCTTCCAGAGCAGGACCACCTAGAGTAGGTCACACAGGAACTTGTCCAGGTGGGTTTTGAATGTGAGAAGACTCCACAATCCATCTGGGCAGCCTGTTCCAGTGCTCACTCACTCTCACAGTGAAGAAAATCTTCCTTGTATTTCTTCAGAACCTCTTATATTCCAGCTTGTACCCATTGCCCCTTGTCCTATCATTGGACATCACTGAGAACAGCCTGGCTCCATCCTCCTGACACCTGCCCTTTATGTATTTGTAAACATTAATGTTGTCACCGCTCAGTCTCCTCCAAGCTAAAGAGCCTCAGCTCATATAAAATGATTTCATATGCTTGAAAGTTAAAGCAGTAGATAAAAGACATTGTTGTTACTCTGCTACACACCTCCTCACCTATCTGTACACTACACAGATACACATACATATAGATCTGCTTCTGGGAAATCTCAGAGCAGGCAAGAAAATATAAAGGAGAGAGGGGCTTGGTGGTGGTTTTAAGAATCAAGCAAGACAAATGCAGACTTTACAGAAACATTCTGAGGTCATTGTCTATCCAAGAGAAAGGAGGCAAAAGTCTTAAGAAAAAAATCCATTCCCAAGGCCTTAGAGGACAGAAAAGATGCTCAGACAGTTTCTGCTCGGTATTTAGTTGGAGGACTAACCATTGCCCATCTGATCTGCGGCATGTCTCAAAATGCTTTTAAAATACACTGACTCTGGCTGTTGCAGTGCTGTTAGTTCATGCAATATGTTGTAAAACATACCTAGAAGCCTTAGGTTAATGTCTTTCTCCTTCCTTTTCCCCAAAGAAATTATAAATCTGAGAGCATGTTATTAGGAGTATTATAAATAGTGTACACTCAAATACTGTAATAACACAGTCCCTAGAAAAATATAGCAATAATATATAGTTCATTATTATCTTGTGATGAGAGCCAAAGAGCATGAGATTAATTTTTCTGCATGCCTAATGCAGTGATAGAAAAAAAAGCAGCGGAATGGAAAGTTGCTGGCAAGTCTTCCTGAAAGAAACCCACACTAGGGACAAACCAGTAGGTGTCCATAGTCCCCAGAGAGATGAATCTGCAGGATGAGCATAAACTACTCTGTAGAGTTTTCTCCACCCATTTGCACCATTTTGCCTGCAACCTAGACACACAAAAGCAAGAAGCGCCACTATAGAGAAAACATCTGGACATTTTCCCTTCCTTCACAATGACATAGATCCCTGCGTTAACTCCCCACTTGCGTTTTTATCTTTTTGTCTTCCCTACCCTTGTGCAAGTCTTCAGCTGTTCAGTATGTTAAGAGAACATACTTGACACTCATATCACTCTTTTGTACAATTGGTCTTAATCATAATCCCTCTCTAGGAAATGCTTCAAAACCACAAGGCTACACCTTTCTCCTTTTAGATTCTCTGTCTGCCCATATTTATCTTGAACTCTTAGCTCAATAAGGTAATTTTAAGAGGTGAGATGCACAGTGGCTCTTTTTCCTTTTCTTTCACCTCTATGTTGAAACCACATGAAAGAAGTGATACCCCTGAGGTGGTATGGCAGTATCTCTTTGAATCCCTGCGGCCAGGCAAGGTTAGAATCCCATGTCTCAAATCTCAGCCGAATGATATTTCAGAGGATGAAATGGCTCAGTTCTATCACATCTTTTCTCCTGCGTCTCCATTTGTAAGTATGTTAACATTTTATTTATCAGCAAACCATAGTATGCGTTCTGACTCTTGACAGGATCAACTCCTTACTACAATCAAAGGACTGGGATGGATTTAACTGAAGAGAAAAGCATGGCCGTATGTTTGAGGTATCAAAGTGACAAAGTAGATGTTTTCATGATTATCAGCACTTTCTTTTTGCACACATACTTCTATGTGAGTTTCTTTTTCTCCTTTTCCATGTACTGAAGCCAGTTGGAGAGGTTGATGGGAATGCTGATGTGGAGAGATGTGAAAAGGAGGAGAGGGGAGGTGGAGAGGAGGGAAGGGAGGGAGGAGGAAAAAAAGTGGTAAGGAGATAGAGGAAGGAAGCAAAAAGAAGGGAAAACAATTGAAAATCAGGAGACTTGAAAGACAGTGGAAAGAAATCAAAGCAGTGTGCATCTCAGAAAAGTGTTGAAAAGCTGAGAAATGCAGCAAAAAAGGCTGGAAGAAGTGGGGAGCAGGATGGAAACGCAGGGAAGGAAGAGGTGAAAGAAGTCAAGCAGGGAAAATAAGTCAAAGCCACGAAAAGCAGGGGAAGAGCAGGAAGAAGCAGGAAAACAATGGGGAAAAGACAAGATATAAGAATTAGCAGCATGAAGTCAAAGCAGGAGAAAGAAGGAAGGGAAAGAGGAAGCAGAAGTAGGAGGAATAAGGAGACGGAGAAAGAGGAAAGGGGAACAGGAGAAAAACAGGGAAGAGGAAAAGAAAGGAGTGTGTGTATAAGGTCTGAAAGCAGTGATAAGAAACCGAAGGGGGGTTGAGGAAAGAGAGCAAGGGAAGGCAAAAATAATGGTAGGAAAAGGAAGTAGGGGGGAAGACCTGGGAAAAAAAGCTGCAAAATGCATTGAAAATACTGTAAAGCACACAGGGAGAAAAAGCAGAGCAAGCAAGGAAAAACAGACTAGTGAGATGGGAGAAAAAACCCACACAAGACATTAAGGATTGGCGGGGCGGGGGAGGGGGGGGTGTAACAAGAGGGGAAAAAAACAAAACAAAACAAAACAAAACCGTCTGAAAAGTAGCAAAAAAAGGAGTGCATAAAGGGAAGGCAAGAAATAGCAGTCAAAGGCAGCCAAAAGCAGTGAAAAACAGGGAAAGGGCAAGCAGGAAAGGGAAGTAAAAAAAGGAGGGAAAAGAAAAAAAAAGATCTAATAAACAGCTAAAAAGGTCAAGGTGGGGGGAGCAGTGTGTGTCATAGAATAAAGGAAGGCTGCTTTTTCCACAGCCCAAAAAGCAATGGAAAGAAGTCAAAGCAGTAAAAAGTAATGAAAAGAAAGGAAATGATCAGACAAGTCAATGAAAAAAGTCAAAGCAGTAAACAGCAGGGAAGAGGAAGGCAAAATCCTGGGGGTGGCAGGGTGGGAAACAGAAGACCTGAAAAGCAGTCACAAGAAAAGCACTAAAAAGCTGTGGAAAAAAACAAAGAGTCAGAGCACTGAGAAGCAGCCAAACCATGCCAAAGCAGTGACAAGCAGGAAAAAAAGGGAAGAGACCTGAAAAGGCTGTAAGTACTCAAAAGCAAGGAGAAGATGGCAATAAGAGCATAAAAAGGAAGAAAAATATGAGCAAGGAGAAGACAAAGAAGGAAAAGCAGAGGGAAAATGTCAAGCTAATGAAAAGCAGGGAGACGAGGTTGGGGGCACGGCGGGGCGCAGAATCAAATAGGGAAAAAAGCTGTGAAAAAAGTATCGAAACAGTGAAAGGAAATGAAATGGGGCAGGATGGGGAAAGATTAAAATCCCTGAAAAATAGGAAAAAAAGGGAAAGGACGGGGAAAGGTATGAAGAAAGAATTGAGGAAAAGATGAGGAGAAGCAAGTAAAAGAGAAATTAATTCCAAGCAAGGAAGAGACTTTAAAAGCAGGAAACAGGTCAAAACCACAAAAGTCGTGAAAACAAGTCAAAAGAGGGAAAAGATGGGAGAGGATGTCAAAGTAGGAATAAGAAGGTAAAACAAGTTCTTCACTGTGGAAGTGGTGAGGTTGCCCAGAGGCTGTGGATACCCCATCCCTGGAAGTGTTCCAGACAAGGCTTTGAGCAATTTGGTCTAGTGGAAGGTGCACTGCCCATGGCAGAGGGCATGGAAGTAGATGATACTTAAGGTCCCTTCTGAAGCAAATCATTCTGTGATTCTATGATGCTACAAAAACAAGAGAAGAACGAAAAGAAATGAGACATGTGAAAAGAAGTCAGAATAGTGAAAAAACAATGAAAACTATATGAGGGATGGAATGTGTGTTCAGAAATATACAAGAAAAAAAGAACTCCAAGCAGTCAAAAGCAGGGAAAAATGAAGTGAACTAAAAGGATGAGATTAAAATGGGAAAGAAATCAAAGCAGGGAAAAGCAGGGAGGGGAAGAAGAATATACTCAAACAGTACTTGGAACAAAGTGGAGAAGAAAGAGAGAAGAAACTCGAAAATCACTGAAGAGAGGAAAGAAAAAAACTGAAAAATACAAGAGAGAAAAGCTGTGAAAGTCTGTGAAGAGAAAGCAAATGTGGGGAAAGCAATGCAAAGCAACAGTGGGAAAAGTAGTAGGAAATATAGGCAAGAGAAATCAGGAAAGATAGGAAGTTAAAAAGTTGACATAGTGAAGAGCAATGGGGGGCAGAAACAACCCGAAAAACTGGAAAAGGAAAATGGAAAACAACAGAAGTCAAAGCAAGAGGGAAAGGTCAAAACAG
Source organism: Urocolius indicus (assembly GCA_013401255.1). NCBI lineage: Eukaryota > Metazoa > Chordata > Aves > Coliiformes > Coliidae > Urocolius > Urocolius indicus. The sequence continues at coordinate 111,162 of WBNH01003355.1, read as the reverse complement.
GGAAAATAGAAAGCACCAAAAAAAAGGAGAAAGGAGGGACGTGAAAGACCTGAGAGGAAGTCAAAAGAGCAACAAGCAGGGAGAGGAAGGGAAAAAAGCAGGGGAGGGGGATGAAAGACAGGAAAAGTATTGAAAAGAAAGAGGTAGGGGGAACAAGGCAAATGGGAAAGCACTGCAGCATGACCAGGTAGGGACAGGCAGGAAAACAAAAGCATGGACAAGACAGGAAAAGCTGTGCAAAGGCAAAAAGAGAACAAGTGCAAAAACGAAAAAAATACAGTGAATAGAAAGACTGGAAAGGCAACAGAGGAAATCAGTGGGAACAGTAGGGGAAGGACAGACACAGAAAAAGCAGAGAAACAATGTGGAGAGTGGTAGAAATGCTGAAAGGTGGGAAAAGGAAAGCAAAGCAAAGAGTGAAAAGTGTAGAGAAGTGGGGAGAATGGTTGGAGTGGAAAGAAGGGGAGTGAGAAGCACTGAGAAAGGACAGGAACTTTAATGGGGAGAAAGGGCCATGAAATGTTATTGTTTCTGAAGAGGGAAATGAACTCCAGTTTCTACAGAAAAGAAAATTAAACGGGTATTTTGAGTTATTTTAACCATGGTTACCATGTTTGACTTCTGCTTCAGACAAAAATCTCTGTCTCTATGAAAGAACTCTGAATATGACATTGAATTTCAAAGCTCTGGCTCCTGAGATTACTAAATCTGTCTTCCCAGGACACTGAGGTTATGAACTTTCGTACTTGTTACTATGTCAAAGTGACCTCTATGGACACAGCAGTTTTAAGGCACTGCCATGGTAATGTTTTGTTTACAGAGCAAACGTCCCTTGACATAGAATGTTATTACCTCTGTGTACTGAAGTTACCAGACTGATGCATACACAGAGTACAACAATGAAGCAAGTTATTCCAGTGCAGAATAAACTTATGTACAGATTTTCCATGGAAGAAGTAATAACTTGGCTAAGTGTACAAAAAAGTGATAATTCACACACACACAAGGCAAACATTTTGTAAGGACGGGAGATAAATTCAGATGAAAACAAAAATGCATGAGTGTTCTGGCCCACGGCAGCAGAGAGGTGAAATCCCACTGGCACTGAAGTGTGTGAGTCCTGTATTGGGAAGGAAGGCAAGTGAAATGGAAGCTTCGAAAACTAAATTCCCTCTGGACTCAAGGTCTTGAAATGGAGTTCCCTTCAAGTGGAAATCAGGAAAGGATTTCTCAGAACATGCTCCACTCAGGACTAGCCTTTCTTCTTGCTTTAGGTCCTCTTCATCATCATCCTTGTAGACTCAAAGTTATTAACTCAGTTTACCAGCTGTTGACATTTAATTCTGGGAAGGAGGCACGGAGTTCTGAACGAGCTACAGGTTGGCAGCAAAATCTAAAGGGAAAGACACACTTTGGAACGCCACAGAATGTTGTACAGAAAATACCTCCTCTGCTGGTGAGGAGGGAAGAGAGATGCTGAGGAAGGCAGGTCTAAGTGCAGTGGGTTTCTGCTTGATATATTTGTTTCTTTAGAACAAACTTTCTACAGTTTTTACTTTTTCATGTTATCATTTCTCAATCACTAACCAACTAATTGTCTTTTGACAGTCAACATCTGTCAATTTCCCTTCCTCTCACTTCTCATGGGGAGACCTAGAGGAGGTGGATTTGGTTATTAATTTCTATTGTCTTATCTGTGCTACTCTTTATTACTCAAGACCACAGAGAATACTTGTTGGGATCTGAAGTTTCAAGAAGTTCTTAAAATCCATGGGATCTTGAAAGATTCATGAGCTAGTGCTCAGCAAGACTACTCTCTGTGTGGAGCACACAAAAGTGGATTTGAAAAGCAACATTTTTAACCCTTTCCTTATCTTATAGTTATTTAGAGACTACTGCATGGATTACCTTGAAAATTAAGTCAAAATTCTTTACAGATACACTGCAGAAAGACAGCACAGAAGACAAGAGTTCTTTTCAAAAAACCCACAAGAAAGCTGCCAAGTCAGATCTTCAAAATTATAAACTACTGCCATATCAAACCACTGTCTTAAGCAGTGAGAACTGCCTGAGACCATGCAAAAAAACCCCTAATGAGTAAAGTGTAGTGCAAACACATTAAGACCACAAGCCTGACCTGTAGTGAAATACATTAATTTTCCACATCATTCTAACAAATAAATGCTTTGAATTAAAGTGTTGGTACGTGTACAAATCATAAACAGCAACGCATACATGATTTAAAAAAAAAAAAATATGCAATTCTTTACTCTTTGTTTCTAGAAGGAATAAAACTGCTCATCTGTTGCTCCACTGGCAAAACAATGTCTTCCCAGAAAGTTTTCATGATAGACTGTATGAGGAGGCTGCCACAACAAAGAATCCAAATGGCTACAGTATTAAAAGAGAACGTTGGGTACATTAGAAAAGCATTCATGCTGGAGATCAACACGTTTCCAGGAGACGCTGCAACGTTGCCTTATGGTACACGACAACTGCGTAAGACTTGTCTGTTTGCATGCCAAACAATGATGGAAGCAAAACGTCAAAGCTTTTTTGTACTTTGTTAACTGAACAGTTTTTAACTAAATTTGATGTGTAAGGTGTAGTGTTGTAGAAAATGTATCGCCCTTATAACCAAAACATATGCCAAGATATCATGACCGTTGTATTCCAGGATGTTGGAGCTTATGGCAGGGGGAAGTAGAAATTCCTGTTGACGCTGTTCTCGGAGAGCTGGATAGCACAACTTACCAGAGATGAGAAATGCCTCTTGTGAAGATGTACAGGAAAGGGAAGTAAAAGAATATTCCAGTGTACTGTGCATGAAATTTAATTGAATTGCCTTGTTTTCCTAAAGTCACATTAGACTCTGCCATCCAAAACACATGATCTATGAGTGGGTTTCTCAGTACAGGCTCTATCAAACTTTAGACCAAGCTGCTCCAGCCCAGGATGTCTCTGCTCTTCAGGATTATTAGAATTTGGTTTAGAAATCTAAATCTGGTCCATACAATTCTCCTTAAAAGATTTATGACATTTTTACATTTATAAAAGTCCTGTCTTACCAGTGAGATTATTACTAGCCTTGACTTTCAAAAAAGAAATAGCTGATGCCTTTCATTAATCCTTAGACTGAAAATCCTGGGGCATTACTCCTTACACGTTAGTTTTCTATTTGAGGATTAGCAGCTTTTCAATAGGACATTGTTTTATCATTATTTACCCGGGATGCTTTTCTCTGTTACTCAATGAGGAAAAAATTACATGTGAAAAACAGGAGGTCCTGCCTCAGGAATGGGGACTTAAGTTGGACCCACAATAATACATCTTTCAGGACATACAGATCCTGTGCCCTTTTCTACTCCACCACAACAATTTTTCTTTTAAGGATGTTTTTGTTCTGTCTCACTTCCATTCTCATCCAACTAAACACACACAGAAGTTCTAATAGAAAAATCACTCACTTGATCTTGGCTTTGGGGGTATTTTTGCCCCTACCATTCTCAAACTCCATTTCTAACATGTACTGGTTTTTTGCCTCTGAAGGTCTCACTAGGTTCTCCTTTCAGCCCCTTTGAACCTATGCATCTCAGTTCTAGTTAGTAAATAACTGTAAATCTCTTCAGCTGCCTATATGCTGACAATCCATTCCACCTATTACTGTTGCTTCTGCCAGTCTGATCTCTCCAGCATACATTCACTCAGTCTAATCTCAGAAATCAAATTCTCCTTCTTCAATTTGGCCTTTTTAAAGCTGCAATAAAATCATGATAGAATCATAGAATGGTAGGGTTGGAAGGGACCTTTAGAGATCATCTGGTCCAACCTCCCTGCAGAAGCAGGTTCACCTACATCAGGTAGCATAGGAACATGTCCAGGAGGGTCTTGAAGACCTCCAAGGAAGGAGACTCCACAACCCCTCTGGGCAGCCTGTGCCAGGGCTCCATCACCCTCACAGTAGTTTTTTTTTTATATTTAAGTGGAACTTTTTGTGTTGTAGCTTCATCCCATTACCCTTTGTCCTGTTGCTAGCTACTATAGAAAAAAAGGGATGTCCCAACCTCCTGACATCCACCCTTTAGATATTTGTAAATGTTAATAAGATCTCCTCAGTCTCCTCTTCTATAAACAGCCCCACTTCCCGTAGACTTTCCTCGTACAAAAGATGTTCCAGTCCCAAAAATCATCTTAACTTTTGTTTCTACTCTCTTGCAAATTTCCGGATTTGACCCAAGTCTTTCCACTTAATAAACAGTCTGGATTTAAAACAACTTTGAAACACAACACACATCTCCATTGTAGATATCTCTTGTGTTAATTACTGGAATCTAACCTTCTGTGAAAAATGTGTTCTCAACTCAAAGTAGAACTGTTAAGCCTCACTCAACATGGCCATGAAGTTTTTAATTTAGCTTCCCTCACATGCCTTCTGAGGACCAAGACCTATTTCTTGGTCTCATTTCCCATTCCACTCCAGCTAAGGGTATTTCTCTCTCCTCTCTATGCCATTACTCATATTGGTTTGAATCCCTCCCACACAGAACATCCTTTCAGTTCCAGCTCTTATCCTCTTCTAAATCTCCTGCTCTCACTTTCCCTCTAGGACCTATTAACACTGCTTAAAGTGAATTAAGTTTTCTCTCTGCCACTCAGCAGAGGAGCCTGAAGTTTAAAATTTTAACCACTACCTTGTATGTCACATTCTTAAAGCCTTCAGATCCTCAAGGGTAGGCACAGCAGTCGACTTGTGACTGAACCCTGTGATGCTCTGTAACATCTCTCATAAAACATAATAAATGACAGAAACTACAAATCCTCTCAGGTCTAGGCAGATCATATATATTTGATAGGGCTAAGTAGGGAGAACCGTTGAAATAAAAACAAGGCATCTTAATCAATAAGGAAAAAATAGTTGAACTACCATTATGAGGTGGAGAAATAAAAAACCATTTGCAAACTTTTCAACATGAGGCTGCTTCTGTAGAACCCCACAAAACCAGGGATATATAACAGAAAACTACAACCTAGCAAGGTGTCTTTCTCTGCTTGACAGATGTAAGATAATTGTGCAATTCTAATACCCATCCTAAGTAGAATACATCGCTTGTCAAAGCCATGCTATATACAAACTACTCTCATGAGATCAACAGTCAGCAGCCAGTTACTTGTATAATTTTGACTAGTAGAACGATACTTTCATACTGTTCAGATGTTCCATACAATGATCTTATTGAAATGTATTTGTTCTACAAATCAACGTAAGATATTCATCGCACTGTGTCAGAATGGCAGAGTTTTAGATCACTTCCTCATTAGAAAAGGAAGTTTCTGATGGGGTTTCAACAAGAATTATCTTCAAAGGTACTTAAGATTTTTTTTCCGTTATCAAGAATAAAATAGAAGCACATCCATGGTTTAACAAAGGTAATGATGGCAGAGTGATAAAACAATGAAGACGAGTCGCATCTATAGCTGAATCCAACCCCTCTGTAAACCAGTCCCATTCAGACATCATTATACTTACACAGGATGGAAGACTACATCCTGGAAGAGCAGCAGTTCTGAAAAGGACTTAGGAATCATGATGGATAAACATCTAAATTTACAATCTTTTAATGCAAATAACTGAGACTGAGAGGTTTAAAAATGCAGTCCTTGGAGGTATAAACAAACAAGTGAAGATATAAACTGAAAGGTTCAAGAATGTACCTGCACATACTACACGCACACAGCAATACTGCAATCACTACCAGATGCCGTATGCATTTCTTAAGTCCACGTTTGAGAACGGATTTTAAAACATCTGAAGATTCAGAGGAGCCATAAAAGCTTTACAGTTAGAGATTTCAGGAACTCCATCTATATAGGTTATTAAAGTTAACATATTTTTATGTGAATAAAGTGAAATAGTTTAAAACTAGAATCGGTATTCATTATTCTAAATAGGCAGCTATCTATCTGATGGCCAGCAGCTGCAACTAAACAGTCCTAAAACTGAAGGAGGACCGAGTATGGAAAATCAACTAGCTGAATCACTCGACAGACACAGAAAAATCCTCACACTTGAATAATCTATATGAAAATCAGCTATCTTTTGAAAAAGTATGTTCTACTGTACCCAAAAGATATGGACATCATGATGCAGAAATACCTAGGCTGAATTCTAGGGATAATGGCATGCCAGTCGGATTATTTCATTACCATGGCCACTTCTGTCCTTAAAAATCAGCTAGTCTGTAATAGGTAGAAAGCTGCAGTGCATATAAGAACATTCAAACTAACAGATGATAACATAAGGAACTCAAACTACAAGTACAGTCCATCAGAATCAAGCAGAGCTGTGTTCATACATCAATGATTTGTATACCTTGCTGTTTCAATTAAAAACTCAAAATTATCTGTTATGCCTCCAACTTTTACTTTCATATTTTTAAGTCTGTTTCAATGTATCTGATATTTACATACTATAGTATAATTATACCTACCATACCATGGCTTGGAGTAGGTTAATTGCATAGGAAGATTTACTATGTTTACATTTTTTCTTAAATTACTCTTTTTTTTTTTTTTTTTAAAAAGCACAGTAAAGAGTCTGAGGACAAATTATTCAACTGTTTATCATACATAAGACTGCATGACTATAATACAAAGGGCTTGTCTTTTCATTTAACGTTACAATATACACAGCAAGTCCGGACTAGATCTTACAATCTGAACACAGGTATTTAACCTTTTCCATGCTGTTTATGTTTACAATGCACAGAAGTCCTGTAACCAAACTGTGTAGTAAAGCACACAAAACTGGACTGTAACATAACACAGTATGCAGAAGCACTGGATTTTATGATTTCTTCTTTATGTAGATATTTGTAACTGCTTTATCTTTTGGTGCTTGCTAAGGTGTGGCTACCTGTGCACACAAAAATTACCCAGATTTTGTATTACCCTTATATTCCTAGACAGCAGTAAGTACTGGATTCCTTTTCATATTGCTCAACTCAGCATCCTGTTTCTAAGGTGGCAGCCTTCCAAATCCTGTAAACTTCTCTCAATTATCGAGTTTTAAAACAAAATCAAAATGAAAACATAAAAAAAAAACCCGAAACCCACTTTTCTCCACAGGGTTAATATGTCAATACAAAAGAAATCTGGATCGTTTGATTTTAAAAAAAAAAAAAAAGGTTAAAATAAAAATCAATCATGATTTACAAAAAATAAAATGGTAATCCCAAGTGTTCATTCCCATTTACATGGCAGTCAGCTGCTGCGTTGCCACTGTGAAGTATACAAAATTCCACCTTTTAGGCTGACAAAAATTACTTAGCCGCATGGAATTGTCCAGTATGAACTCTGAATTTTCTGCTAAATTGACTTTTAAAGGGGTTTACTGGCAGAGGTAGATCACTGCTTCTGTAATATATAATGGGCAAACAACGTTAAATCTGGGATGGGCAACCAGTTTCTTTCAAACTTTTGTCACGGAGCTTTCGCTTTTCATACTAATACACCTCTGAATGGGCCTGTAAATTTTGCAACTGCCAAGCTGACTGTGTTATATTAAGGCAGCGTTACCCAAAAATTAGGCACCTGTTAAATACAGCCTGCTAACCTCAGGTCTCACGTGAGTGTTTTGCTTTACTCAGACTATTATTTTGGACCTGTTCATGCAACCAAGGTCTTGCCTTCAAGTTTACAATTATGTTAATAAGGAATACAAGAATCAACTGCTGGTTTCATAGCTTCTGGATCTAGTGTCCCTTTTACCTTCAGAAGCCTGAACACATTTATAATGTAACAGATGTTATAGTCTCGAAGTAGATGTCAATCTATTATGTTCAGTACACAGATTGCTGTAAATGTATTGGCTATGAATTCAACAACAGTTCCAGTTTTGTTTAAGCAATAGTACAGCCATAATTTTCAACTGACATTTAAAAATGGTCTAGTTACACCTTGTGTCAAAGTGCAGAACTGCTACATTATTGGTTACAGACATCTATGTGCTATAAAAACAGCTTTGGTACAATAAATTATCAAAAAAGAAAATAAATTTTTGTAAAATTCACAGCATAATTGTGAGGCAAAAAAGCAGTCACATAAAATTCTGCATTTTTAAAAATGTTCAGGATGAACAGAAGACGTCTTTGTGCAGAAGTAATGGTGGAGAAACCACGTGCCGAGAAAAAGCAAAAGAAAAAAGTAAAAAGCAGGAAGGGACACAGTTGTAGCTATTTCCATCAAACGCAAACCACTACTCCTGTGACCTTCAACCAATAAGGAAGTCAACTTTATGACACACGCAAAGTGACCTTGCAATACCTTACAATAAGTGGGTCACAAAAGTCTATTTTAAAAGAAAGGCCTCTTGAATTACCCATTCTCTGTGTTTTCAGCATTAAGGACTGTCTGCAAAAGCATGTCCAAAAGTGATTGCATCTGAAATGGTAGGCTCTTCTAACTTAAGAGTCCAAATCCATAAGGCCAAAGGTTATCCCAAAGACCACCACTTAGACCTCCCCAGGACTGGCCAGGACCGACCCGTTGATTGCTTCTCAGTGCACCTCAGTTATGAAACCAGTCATATTTCAATACTAACTGACTGTGGTCTCCAAAATATGAGACCCACAGAATCCCATTACAATTGCTGCTTTGATCCTCAGTAGATTCAGAAAAGGAGAGTTCTGATCACCGCCACTTAGCATGCTTAATGTGCCTTACAAACTCCATTACAACCGTCCCTTTTTACAGCTGAAGAATATATATTTGTGTAATCTGAAGGTCCCTCTTTCTTACAGTACTGCATTTCTGTGCCCATGTTTGTTTGGGGAACTAAAAAAAATATATATATATTACTCACTCCCCTCCCACCCAAAAAACTTCAAAGGGCCTTTTTATAAACCATGTGCAATGCCTTTAAAAAGAAACTAGCTTGCAACTACAACTAACATTTGAACAATAACCCCTGTTGAATGAGACCGAAAAAAACCACCCTCCCCAAAAAACCAAACTATGACTAGGTTGTGGCAAGTTAAAATGGGACAAGCGAAAGGTGAACGCCACTAAGCTATCCGTTAAGGTGGGTCCAGACATGGCTCTTAAAAAAAAAAACCAACCAAAAAAACCCCCAAAAAACCAACAAAAAAAAAACTTCATTGTCCCTTTGCAATCTTTTTCAAGTTTAAAAAAATAGTCAGCTTTGCCCTCCTGTAGCGGTTCAGTGAGTTTATCTCCTTCTGATTCAAGCAGCTTTGCACTTTGTTTTTTGGAAAAACACCACTTCTATAAAAACACACAAGAAACAAACTTAGTTTCAGTTTAGTCACGAGCTAGCCACAGGACTTTGCTGAACACAAACTCCTGTCATGGGAGACTCTTCTCTATCAATTCCTTGCCTCATTGCAAGGTGTCCTTCAGTCATGTAATGAGCAGGACCTGTATTAGCAGAAAACTGGTATGTCGGATGTCCAGCTATGCCAGTTTCTTGGCGCGGATTAGAGTAGACTGTTAAATTCATGTCCATAGCTCCATTTTGTCCAAAGTCCAAGGTATTAGCAGCCACTGGGCGGTTCTGATAGGCCTGATTGCCTTGGTTACCAGTAGAGGAGGAAGATGTAGAGGAAGAAGTAGTTGAGGAAGACAGGGATGTCATGGAGTGGTGACTGTGGCCCACCTCCATAGAATCCTGGGTGGAGGAGCTGTTTGTTGGAGAATTGTAGACTCTCGGCCTGGTCCGGCTACCCAAGGCTTGCTGTCCATGATGGTGGTGGTGGTGGTGATGGTGGTGGTGGTGGTGAGAGCTATTTCCGTGATGATGATGTAATGCATTCTGTTGTTGAGGGGTTACATGGAAGGTGGTTTCTTGAACCGGATGGTTTTCAACAGTGACCTGTGTGGGAGCTTCAGTGGCTGTCCAACCAATCGGAGGAGGAAACTGTTGTCGAACCTGTGTTAATAAGCAAATTACAAATCAAAATGCTTATTCAAATCTGTACATTTGCAGTGCATGACAGAGATTAAGTTATTCATGTTTATGTTCATGTTAACTTCTTTTAAAGTTAACTAAACCTTGCAGCTGTGAAATTGTTCTACAAATGTAAGCATGTAGTAAAGAAGTATTTTTAGAACACTTTTCTAAATATACCTTAATAAAAATAAGTTCACATTCTGGACTCTTTTTTCAATTGGTTTAAGATCAACACGTGACCTTACTATTAAAACTACAGAAGCAGCTTTACCTAGCAGTAGTAATAAACAACATACTATTTGTGCAACACCTAGGTCAATAAGGCCCTGATCTCCAACTTGGGCCTCTGGAAACAATAAGCATACTAAGTTGAAATAACATGTAGTTCATTCAACTATCTCAACAGCATTAGAGGAGTACTAACCATAAACCCGGAAGAACACAGCTTGTTGAAGATTACTAAAACAACAAGATCCAGCAACACATCAATTTGTAGCACAAACTAAATTGTCTACTTGAGGGAATTCATATATATTTTGCATTAAAAATAAAAATATTACTCAATTATTTGTAGTTAATAAATGAGTTGCTTCTTTCCAAGAAGTGCTACTGAATAAACACTAATCATAGAATCATAGAATGGTAGGGGTTGGAGGAGACCTTTAGAAACCATCTAGTCTGAAGCAGGGCCACCTAGATCAGGTCACACAAGAACACATCCAGGTAGGTTTTGAAAACCTCCAAGGAGGGAGACTTCACACCCTCCCTGGGAAGTCTGTGCCAGGGCTCCCTCAGTCTCACAGCAAAGTAGTTTTTCCTTATGTTTAAATGGAACTTTTTGAGTGTCATCTTTTTTCCATTACTCCTTGTCCTTCCACTGAATGCAATAGAAAAATGTAATGCCCCAACCTCCTGACACCCACCATTTAGATACTTGTAAATATTAATGAGATCCCCCCTCAGTCTCCTCTTCTGTAGACTAAACATCCCCAATTCCTGCAGCCTTTCCTCATATGAAAGATGCTCCAGTCCCCTGATCATCTTGGTGGCCTTGCGCTGGACTCTCTCCAGCAGTTCCCTGTCCCTCTTGAGCTGAGGAGCCCAGAACTGGACACAGGACTCCAGATGAAGCCTCACCAGGGCAGAGTAGAGGGGGAAGAGAACCTCCCTCGACCTGCTGGCCACATTCTTCCTGATGTATCCCAGGATGCCATTGGCCTTTTTGGCCACGAGGGCACGTTGCTGGCTCATGGTTAGTTTATTATCTACCAGGACTCCCAGGTCTCTCTGTGCAGAGCTGCTCTTCAGCAGTTTGACCCCCAGCCTGTACTAGTGCATGGGGTTGTTCCTCCCCAGATGTAGGACTCTGCACTTGTCCTTGCTGAACTTCATGAGGTTTCTCTCTGCCCAACTCTCAAGTCGGTCAAGGTCCTGCTGAATGGCAGCACAGCCTTCTGGGGAATTAGCCAGTCCTCCCAGCTTGGTGTCACCAGTCAACTAGCTGAGGGTACATTGTCCCCTCATCCATGTTGTCAATGAACATGTTGAACAAGACTGGCCCCCGAAACTGTGGAAGACTGGCCCTGTGGAACTCCACTGGCCACAGGCCTCCAACTTGATTCTGTGCAACTGATCACCACCCTCTGGGCTCTCATTCAGCTAGCTTTCGATCCACTTCACCATCCACTCATCCAAGCTACAATGCCTAAGCCTTCTGATGAGAATGTTACAGGAGACATCTCACCAGTTTTGCCCTCAAATGCTATCAAGTTGGTCAAACAGGATTTCCCCTTCATGAATCCATGTTGACTCCCCCTGATAGTCATCTTTTCCTTCATCATTGAGTATGAGTTGTTCCATCACCTTTCCAGGGATGGAGGTGAGGCTGACTGGCCTGTAGTTTCCTGAGTCGTCCTTCTTGCCCTTTTTGAAGACTGGAGTGACATTGGCCTTTCTCCAGCCCTCAGGCACCTTGCCTGTCCTCCCTGAGAGCAGCTTAGCAACCACATCAGCCAGATCCCTCAACACTCTTGGATGCATCTCATCAGGACCCATTGACTTGTGAATGTTAAGCTTGCCCAACAAGTTTTTAACCTCTTCCTCATTCACTAAGGGCAAGTCCTCTGCAGTCCAGACCATCCTACTATCCTTGCTGGACTGGGCTTCCCCAAGGGTCGGCCTTGGCTGTAAAGAAAGCAAAGAAGGCATGCAGTAGTTCAGCCTTCTCTGCATCTCGCGGTCATCAGGGCACCCTCTGTGTTCAGCAGTGGGTCCACATTTTCACTAATCTTTCTTTTGCTGCTGATGTACCTGAAAAACTCCTTATTTTCCTTTACTTTTTTGGCCAGGCTTAATTTTAAAAGGGCTTTAGCCTTCCTGGTTGCACTCCTGCACGCTCTAGAAAAGTTGCTATACTCCTCCCAGGAAACCAGGCCCTTTTTCCACCTCTCACAGATGTCTGCTTTTGCCCTGACTGGTTAAGTACCTGAATATCATAAAATGGAATTAAGAACTCCAGCAAGAGTCCATTGAAGTACAAACTAATCTTCATTGAATTGGAAGATGTGTAGCTCTACATTCCCTTACACCCTGCCTAAGGTGAAGTAATGACAGCTCCACTTGACTTATTGCAAGTAATACAAAAACTTCACCTTTGCAGAATCTGTGGAAATTTTTACAGCTACCTATAGTACTTTCGCCTAAGTGACTGACCTATTGTATGAAGAACTATGCAAGAACTGGGGCTAAAAAGTAAACCAAGACCAACAGCTAGTTCCACGTCTAAATCACTTCAATTCCAAAATTAAAGTATTAATTAATTATAAATTAGGGATTTCATATTCTCAAAAAACTCATTTAAATCAAACAGAAAAAAAAGCTCTACTTAAGCATACCTGTGGGCTGTGTGTTTCACAGTCCATAGCTTGAACAGCAGCAGTGAAGTGTCCACCACTATGTCTATGCTGGTGTGTGGGGTCTGACCTTGCTCTTCCACTGTTGCTTGTTCCAGAAGATCCACCTGTAAAAATCATAACATGTACAATAAGTAAAGAGACACAACATTTAAAGTAAGCTGTAAAACAATGACAGCATGAAGTTATTCAAACGGCTTCAAGGTAAAAGTACAAAGCCTATGATAATCAGTCACATTTTTGCTCATCCACTTTTTGGGTTTTTATTTACCTGTTCACTTGATTTAAAATAATTGTTTGGTGAGTGTGTCTGATAAATTTAGTTTATAATCAAAACAAAATTTAAAAAAGAGAAAAAGGAAAAGACTCTTTCGATGTGATTAGGAAATACAATTTTGTTACCTGTTAATGAGAAAAACTTACCTGAGCTTGAGGATGTACTAGAGGTGGTTCCTGAAGACTGTGACTGCTCCATAGCAGGACTTGTAGACACACTGTTACTTGTATTTGTACCTTCGTCTGCCGTTTTCTTAAAGAAACTATGCTGTAGGGCGTAGTAAGGTTGAATTCGTGTCTTGGGGTCATAATCAAGCATCCTTAAGATGAGGTCTTTGAACTTCAAGTAGTCAGCTACAGTATGACCCGATTCCCCAGCACGACGTCCACCTGGTCCTCCTGTTTCAACTCCTAGTATGTTGTGAAGTTTACGAGTTCCGGGTGGTTTGTATTCCTGTTAGGAAGTTACAAATTGCATGAAATCAAGTTCTAGATTAAGCCTTAAATACATAGAGCTTAAATATTCCATAAAAAGAAGCCAAATAAAAGGAAAAAAACTATTAAACATCATAAAAAGTGGTATTTAATCAATCTGTCTTAAAATACGGGAAGAGTATTCGACAACAATAAAGCTACATAGGCAAGATGTAAGGCAAGATGTAAAACAAAGTAACAGCTCAGTATTTAGGGGGATTAAAAAAAAATAATAAAGAAAGGAATAGTCCATATTATCATCCTAGTCATGTAACCTACCCTTTTTCCATCTTTGGTCTTCTTCAAGTTCCAAGTGCCATCTGGCAACTTCTCAAAGAACTTTCTTGCTTTTGGTGCTTGGTCAAGGATGTGGGTAGGTGGTATCCCCAAGACTTCCACTATTTTGTTCATTTGATCCACCTGTTCCAAAGATAAAATGATTGTGAAGAATTTGTGATGGACAGATGATCAGTGTGACAGAGATTCTAGTTGCTATCCAACCAAGTTCCAAATTAGTTGTGAGTTTAAGAAAAACCCAGTATTTCCAAATCAGTGAACAAGGAGTAAGAGGGAGGACTCGGAAAAGAAAATTCACAGTCAACTTAGAATTGTAACAAAACACATTGCTGTCATTGACGCTCATTCATTTTAGAATTGATTGCCTTAATTTAAGCACTGCAATTAAATAGAAGAAAGTCATGATGAGCATGAACACAAAAAAAACCAAACCAAAACAAAACAAAAAATTGTCAAATTACTTGTACTGAATAAGCTGCATACCTCATTTGCCCCACTAAAAAGAGGCTCTCCAGTGTGCATCTCAACTAAAATACACCCAAGGGACCACATATCAATTGCAAGATCATAAGGCATTCCCAGTAGCACCTCTGGTGATCGATAAAATCGACTCTGGATATACTGGTATATCTGAAATGAAAGCATCTAAAGGTTATACACAGCATCCAAAGAACACTATTACAATTTTGTATTACAAAACAGAACTACTATAAAATACAAGTTTGGTGTAGAGAAAAATCTAATTATCAGTGACAGTAAAAATCTTTACATTACATTAATAATGTGCAGATCACCTGTGATGCCAGTATTTCATACTTGAGGGTGGATGAGTGTAATGTCATGCAATTATAGGTAATCCTACAACAAAATCTTAGATTGATATCACCCTAAGAAAAACTATTCCATAAATTGCATGAGAATTAAATAACAGTTCAGACAAAACTGAGAGTAAAAGATCAAAAGCCACAATTACGATGTGATGAAATGAGATGAAATTACTGGGTGATTCTACGAATTGAAAAACAACACATGGGGAAAAAAGCAATCTCCTACCATTCCCAACTATCCTGCTCATTTCACAAGACAGATAATTCTATCCTGACTCTAAACCTGGAGACTGGCTTAAACACAGGCATTACAACTAACAAAATCCCAAACCCAAAAACACAACAAAACCCTAAAAGAACAAGCAAACAAAAAAATTACCCAAAACAGAAATATGCTTTATATTCTAAGAAATATGCAATTTTATCCAGCACTTTCCACAAAGGTACTGATATTTCCTTATTTCAAGTTAACTTTAATGAGCAATTACACCAAGGTTTTGTATTTGTGCCTAACATCTCAAAATTACCATACGATTCACCTAAATAATCTGGATCTCATTTCACCTCCTGGTGTCTTTCTTCACTGTGGGCTGAAAAGTTTCTGATTTATAGCAAAAAGTCCTTTTATTAATCTAAATATACGTCTCACCACTGCTTTCAATACAACAGTCAATATTCTGACCTGCTCTTCCCAAACTTACTAAGAGAAAAAGCGTCAGTGTGCTATTGGCCACTGTTCCTCAATAAAGAACTAGAGGATTTTTCTGGATATGGTATTCTGGACCACTATATGGTAGCATAGATTTATCTTAATCTGAAGAACTGTTGACAGAAAGCAATTCAGCTCTTTGTCCTGGAAATGCTTTGCACGTATATGTTACTCATTGTAATACCACCACTAAACACAATTTAGTCTTTCCACAGTTGCTGAAGTGTTTGTAAAAATGGATTAGTTATAACTGGTATATTTAAAAGCCAGCGACTTCACTGTCTTGACCCTCAAATATCTTATCTCCAAGGCACACTAATTAAAGGACTTGCTAAAATAGAAGGAGTAATACATATGGAATAAGAAAATAATAAGAGTATTTTCTTTAATACTACTGCAGACTTCTAAAACCAAGTACTGATGCATTCTGCGTTACTGTAGCATAAAAACACAATCAAGAAGAAAAGAAAAATGGTATGTTTATGGTGGAAGTTTGTCTACTATGGCATTAAAATTCTCATTTAAAGCTTCTATTAAATGTTGATCTCTAGCACCCTATGTAAAAATTATTAACTACTTCATTTATCATTAATAAAGTTTAAATGACCTATTTGGGTATTAAGACTTTAATATTTTTTTCCACATGTATCCAACAGAAGTATAAATAGAATTTTTATTAATACTCACCCTCTGTCCAAGTTGACACGAACTGCCAAAATCAACAATCTTGATAGCGCTTCGTTTGGGATTACAGAGCAGGATATTCTCAGGTTTTAGGTCACAGTGAATGATACTAAGTTCAGGAGTCGCCAGAAAAAGCAGTGCAGTGCACATTTGCTGTGCAAATTTTCGTGTCAGGTTCAATGAGACACCTCTGAAGTTGGTGTTCCGCAACAGATCATACAGATTGTAGGACAGCATTTCAAAGACTAAGCAGAGATGGTTTCGGAACATGAAGTGGCGCTTCAAATGCACTTTAAAAAGGGGGAAACGATAATTAATAAGTATCTTGTGTGGCAAGTACTAAAACACTAATTACAATACGATGCTTAAATATTTTAATCATTATGTAGGAAGATGACCTGTGAGTAAGGTAATATGGTGATACATTTTTCTTTCTACATCTATGGTTATTTACAGAACATTGCTGCCATGCCTAAGGTACAAGGGAATATTTTACACATCTGAAGTATACCTCAGTAAAGCTGTATTAATCACAAAAAAAGAGAGACATATTTAAAAGAGAGACAGTATTTTTTCAAAATAGGCCATTATCTGTGGGTAAATACCAGACAAAAAGATAAGAAGCACAAACTATAATGCAACATTTGTCACAACAGATTTGATGTCTTTTTTTAGGGGAGTGTTAATTTCTCCACCCTTCTGAACTTAAAATTGTATTTAAGTTCAACAGAAGGGGAAAAAAAGTGCATTATCAATGGTAAAGAAAATAACCATCCTCCAGACTGAATTGTTTATTAGGAATTTCCCTTACATTTACAGAGAAAATAACTGGCAGTCAGATTCATTTAACACTAAGACATCACTGCAATTTATAAACAGTGATTCAACTGATCACTGCAATTATTAAAATGGATCAGTATCTCAAAGGTATTTATATTCATTTCAATCAGATATAATCTCAATTTATGAAAGAAACCAATCCAGTCCAAATCCAATCATTTTATTCATGAAATAGGCAAAAAAATTCATCATATTACTCCATTTAGAGGCATGAAGGGTTTATCAGTCTGTCAGTCATTCAGGTTAGTTTACAGAAGTAAAAGGAAGTTGAAATAGGGAAAAAATACGTCAGCTCTCAGATAAGAAGCAACACACTTTCTTTTTTGACATACTAAAACCTTAAGCCAATATTAGCACAATGAGAATTCAGACTTTCAACTAATGTTATTACTTGGCATCAGATGGATTTATTTCTCCATTATCATATGCCAGTCCACGTGTCCCTTACAACTTATCTGTAGCAACACCATTTGCTTCCACCCCAATGTCAGTTCCTGCAACACATCGTCTAGACCTTTTGTATTTTTTCACATTTGCTATACTTCCACTATTCTCCAATCACAAAAGCACCAGCATCTTCTCATGTCCTTGTGGTCTCACTACGCTTGATTCCAAGTCCTTCCCACACTACCTAAGCTTGCTAGACCTGATGACTTGGCAAGAATCATCACTTGCTCCAACTCTAACTACCAGCATGCTAGTACCACTTACAACTGCCGTACTGCTCAAATGGTTTGAATAAGAGCTGAATTTGCCACATCCTTCCTTCAGTGAAAACATGATATTTGAACATTTCCCCTCCACACTGCCACTGCTTTTCAGAAAAACTGAAGACCTTAGTGCATTCTTACACTTGTGTTAGATCTGGAGATGACCAGTCAGAAGGTTTGAAGGTACTGGAGGAGATCTGACAGAAGTGTAAGTGGTTAAACTTCATGTTCTTAAAAATCAGGCTACAGTCCATTTAACAGGAACTTAAACTTTAAATTATTTTCTGAAATAGGCTAATCTTAATCTACATAAACCTTATCTCAGTTTTGTTATACAAAATGTTGAGATTTTTAAAAATATACAATAAGAAAAAAAAAAGATAAAGCTAGCCACAAGTGATGCTGGTTTACATTACATATGCCTGCTCTTATCCATGACAGATATTTAAAGATATATTCAAAGTAGCAGAAGAGATGCGAACTACCACAGTTCACAGCTTCTGTGGAGAAGCCAGTTAAGTTATTGAGGTGTTTCTATCGTTAACTGGAAAAAGAAATTTCTACAAAATATCTCAGTGCTAAAAATAACAAGCCTGCTATACAGAAAAAAATGTATTCTTCTTCTGCGTCTGTTCCTGTTGCAAAGCAAATTGAACAATTTACACTAAATAATACTAATCATTTTTAAAGCTGTGCTGCTCTTTTTATTTCTTAAGCACCAGAAGCATCCTACACTACATAGCAAGATCCAAAATATTAATAGTTTGATTAAATAAAAATGAAGAATAATTGGAATACCTATGTAGTACTTCATCTCAGTATCATGTTTGTTCATAAGCTCAAGCAGTCGCACTTCGATCTGGGCTTGGTTTAAGAAAGCCTTCTTGTTTTTTATTATTTTGATAGCCACCCACTCCTGTTCCACTCGATCATAAGCCTTTACAACCTGAAAAAAATCAAAATGAATCAGTAAAATCTCTCAAGTTTTAAAAATACAGCAAGATTCACTTTCTAAACCTCCTTCATCTCCTCAGTTCAGAGGAATCATTTTTAGAATGTTTGTTTTTTTCCAGTTAATTTTATTTTTTCTCTTACTTGATAAAGCCACAATTGATCATGTGATGTTTATTGCAGAGATGCCACAAAATAGAATTGAGGCTCCTAAGGCAAGCATTATATCCAAATGAAATTCTCAAGTCATGAAAAATAAAACTGTAAAACAACTGGCAAAAAAACAGCTCCATCCTCCTTCCAGACTTTTTCTCAAGCCTTGGCTACAGCTACAGTCAAAACCAAATGTACTAAGTAACATTTGTCACAGGTAATACCTAGCACTACAGTGTTGCTTTAATTGAAAAACCCAAGCTAAAGAGATACAAATGTGAGCTGACAGAGAAAAGCTGACTATCTGCTTGTCGCAAAATAAGGCAATCTTTACCAGATCTACATAGTAAAGTATATTCAAATGTTATCTTTAGTAAGAAGAAATAATATAATACACAAGTATCTTGAGCAGGAACTCAGTATCATACTATTAAAGAAAAAAAGAGATTAATTTAGCAACGAAAAAGAGGAATACCACTTCAAATGAAACGCATGTTATGATTCATGTTAAATCAGCTGATACACATTACCTGTCCAAAGGATCCTTTGCCTATTAAAGAGTCAATTTCATAACGATCCATCCACTTCTCCCCATTTTTTACAATATAGTCGTAGTTGTCATCATCATAGCCATCATTGTAAACTTTTCTCTCCTTTTTGTGACTGGAATCATCGCCTTGGCCCTGCTGATGCCGCCGTTTTTTTTTTGCATAGTAAACCTAAATGTGAACAGTATGTTGCTTAAGAGCACTTTTTAGAACATCAGTTAAATAAAAAATAGAATCAGCTTTTGTAATCGTCATACCTAATCCCGTGACTTTAAAATGCAACTTCTACTACTGTAAAAACAAACAATCCTTTCCTGCTATCACTCTATTTGAAGTCACTATACCAGAGCAAAGCCTTGATGAATAATTTACAAACTCAGAATGCAGATCTAAATACATGTACTAATGAACACTGGTTACTAGAGTTCATAGGTGCAAAAGGAAAAGATACATCACAGTTCATTATATACATAGCAAACCTAAGAATGGTAAGTAGCCTGGAAACAAGAGTTATCAGTTGCTGAAGAAGAATAATTCCGAGAAAGTCAGTAGACACTGCAGAAATCCTTTCACGTTCCCTGTAATTCCCAAAAAGTTTGAAACTCACTGATGTTTTCCCATATTAACCACATCATTTTTATATTTTACATTAGGCAATAATGTTTAATTAAATTATTTAGGGAAAACACTTTAATATTTTCCTTAAAAGTCATTAGATACATAAGTAAAGTTTTCTAGAATTAGCTGAGTGTTTGTGCCACTGATATTTCCTTATCAGGTAACACAAAAAAGCTCAACATTTGTTTAAAAAACAACAGAAAATAATTTCCAGGACAAAAAAAAAATTTCTTGTGTGCTGGACAGAAAGTAGGACCATGACATCAAAGACCTCAAATGAAATGTAAGCAAGAGAGAAACCTTGATTCTTCTTATCTCTTCACAAGATTATGCATAGAAAATATATTTAACAAGGTACTGTAAATGAAAACTTCTCATCAATAAACATTACAAAGGTTGCTGGAATCATTACCTCATTAATATGCTTGTATGTTTTGATCAAATCTACGGAGAGTTTCCTCAGTGGAGCAGTGGCTGGATCACGGAAAGTTTGGGGCATCCGCCTCTGTAATATGACCACATCATAACTTAGGAAAAAAGCTAGGACTTCAACTTCTGTGAAGAATGTCACAATTTGGAATAGTAATGACATCATTTTTTATTTTACTCTAACTTTTTTTTCTTTAAGCTGATATTAAAAAAAAAAAATACAGGAATCAAAAGAAATTAACACTTAAGAAATTTTTGAAGTAAATCTCAGGATTCCCACTTCTCCTCCCAGTATCCCTAACAGGCTTAATCCTAATAAACAGGTTTTTCTCTCCTTTAAAAATATAGCTTGTTTGGTAAGAAAGATTCTGGCTGACATTACTCTTCTACCGCATGACTGACACATGAACTGTAACCATAATATATAGTTGCATTTTTGCTACATTTAAACTGTATTGAATTCCAAATAAAAAAACCCTCAGGTCCACCACGCTTCCCAATATCCAGGCCTAAAACTAAACCTAAAACCTAAAGAAACTTAAAGCATGCACATGAACACATAACTACTTTGAAAGTTTTAAAACAATATCCCTAAAAATGTAGTTACGTTCTTCGTTTATGTTTCTGACAATGGACTACAAATGGACTACAACAGAGAACAAAATCATCTTCAACAACAGGCCATTTTTTAAATTAGTTTCCTGAAGAAACAAGATAAAATTGTGTGCCTCTTTTTTTCCTTTGCATTCATACACCACGTAATTTCTGAGTCTACCAATCAACTTGTCCCTAAGATTTGTTTGAAATTTCAGAAGGTGAAAGTTGCTGAAAGATAAAGTTTCAAGCGGCAAGCTGGAGACAAATTATATCACCAGTAAAGACAAGGCAGAAAGAAACGGTCACAAACCTTTTTATTTTGTTAAAGCTGAATAGAATCATAGAATCATTATGGTTGGAAAAGACCTTGAAGATCATCGAGTCCTACCACTAACCTCACACTTCCACACTTGCCCGTCACTAAACTAAACCAGCAGTTCCTCAGCAGTTCATCTATATGTCTTCTGAATATCTCCAGGGATGGCGACTCCATCGTCTCCCTGGGTAGCCTGTTCCAGTGCTTAACAACCTTCTGGGTGAAAAAGTTCATCCTAATGTCCAACTAAACCTTCCCTAGTGTAACTTGAGACCACTTCCCCATGTCCTACCATTCATTGCTGGAGAGATCAAATCCCAACTCACTACAGCTCCCTTTCAGACACTTAACAGCACAACTGCATCACCAAAAAAGCTCTGGCAACTTCTCTATCTTCCCGTTGAGAGAATTAGATGGTGAGCTAGGAGAGAGAACGGTGATGTTAGTGTGACTGGTCCCTTAGCCTGCCTCCATTCCCAATGAAAGAAAACCACAGGGCAAGTTCAAGCAATTCCATTGGACAAACGCTTGTTCTGCTTCCTTGCTCATTACTAAGAGGGTTAGGTGACAGAATGCCACCACACTCACCCTTACAGCTCTCATCTCCCATTATCTCATCTCATACCATCAAATACACTAACACTCATAACTCTCCCCAGTTCCAAGTACTTAATCTCATTTGCTGCCTCCTGTTACAGCTACACTGATATGCAGCTGCCTGCAGAGCTGAGGAAAGAGCATAAGCCGTCAACAAAAATAATGTAACTGGTTTTTAGATCAGGATTGCTGAACTAATAAAACCAATTGGAAAAGTGTAACTGCTCCTCTCTTTTACAGTATTACTCAATACTTATAATGGTGGCTGTACCCTTTTTTTTCCACCCTCATTGACCAAATGAAAAACTAATTGGAAAAAAAAAAAAAACCCTCACATCTGAAGTGACCCAAAATAAAACAGTTCTCTCAGACAGAAGTGATAAAGAGCTTCTGCTTCTGAAATTGGACTTGAACTCAGGTACCCAAGTAACCATACTAGAAAGCTAAGCTTATGCTTTCCTCCAGTGGATATGCAAACTTCATGGGAGGAAAAAAAGAAAGCATGAGCAAGAGAAGGAGAAATCACAGAATCTCAAGGTCTGGAAAAGATCTTGAAAGATCATCTAGTCCAACTCCTCTGCCAGAGCAGGACCACCTAGAGTAGGTCACACAGGAAGGAAAGGTAAGACACTTCCAGAAAGCTTATTGCATCTGTGTGAGGCTGGAACTTCCAATAGGTACAAAACTCAGTGGAGCTGAAGGCACTCAAGAAACACCAATTCAAAGTTTTAATGCATACCACTCCAAATACGCCCACATAACACGTTTACCCCTGCAAGACTGCTGACTTGTGGTCTTGATTAGGGAATGCTTCTCAGAGATGATATAATACAGTTAAACTGTCCTCAGGGTATTTTAACTCAAGGCATGCCCTATGTGTTTGTTCTAGTCAATTCACTTTTGAATATGCTTACAACCATCAATTTCCCTTAAGCAGATTTACCAAATTAAGTCTTTAAATCTTTCTTATTACAAGCACAACTGTTTTGTAAACAATCAGGAAAGTCTGTTTTCAAGTTTCCTAAACATTCTAAATCATTTCACATTTCCAAAACATTTTTGTTTCTTCCTTTCATCTGTCAAAACAAATGTGAACCATTAAACAGATCACACCTAAATACAATCTCTTGTGGTTCTCTCCCTCAGCACTGTTAAATAACTCTCAGCCAGCATCTAGTCCTAATCCCAACCGTCACTATTACTGCTTTGCAAATGCAAGTATATCCTTTAAATTTCTTCCTGTGACTGAAAGAGATTACTGGAACATGGCAACACTGGTAGATTTTGCTGATAAAAGAAACCATGCTGTGGTGTACAAACACCAGCAGGGACCAGATTCTGTCTGAAATGGACATGATCAGCACTGGGTCTCCACTACATAGGTTACAAGCTTTGAGGAAAGTGTCTGAGGAGTAAAAGAACTTCATAGTTCAGATCAACTATTCAGATATAGAAACTCTGAAATAAGCAGCCTGGTGAAAAAAAAAAAAAAAACAAACAAAAAAAAACACAAAAAAAACCCCTAAAATAATTTGTTGCTGTTCCGTAACAGTAAGAAATTAAAATTCTGCAGGCTACCCCTATGCAGCTTGCAGTCAGTACCTTATTCGAAAGTTGTGCCTTTAATTGTGTGTTTAGACAGTCACACATTTCTGAGGACACACTTTAACCTGCATGAACTTTCTAACAGGTCCTATTTTGCTATCCCGCACTCATCAAGTTTTGGGCAGGAAGCTGAAACAATTGACCTTTTCTTCCTCCTCCATTATACAGCAAAATTAGTAACATTTTCTTCTTTTTCCAAGATCCTTTTGGAAATTCTTACTCTCATCTTCCTGATGATGGAAGACTGTGGAATAACGTGGTCATTATCCATTTCATACAATAACACTTCCAAATTCTTTAGCATTGGGGTAATAATGATTTTCCTCTGGGCTTGAGAGAACGTTCAACCACAAAATAAAAGAAAAATGAAGGGGGATGACGGGGGGGGGGGGANGGGGGGGGGGGAAAGAAAGAAAAATCCTATTGCACAAGCTTCAGTCTCTATCTGGTGGCCAGACAGTTACACTGCAACCTTAGATCTTCTGATACACTTTGTATTTGAAGGCTGAGAAACAAGAAACTACTTTCATTACAATTATATATATGTCAGTAAACATCCATCACATTCTGAGGGGTCCGCACTCATGCCTCAAAGAAAACAGTCACTGTCACCTGTGATTCTACCACGATGAAAATGATATTAAAGAACTGAAATTTGATTTTCCTACCTATTAACCAAACACACATGACAGTGCTGAGAAGAAACCTGTAAGTAGTCTAAACAAAGAAGAATCAAACACCGAAAGAGGCAGTCAAGAGCCCCACTTACATGTACTCAACGCATCTGAGACTAAGCTTTAAGGAAACTGACTTCTAACTCAGGTATGTTATTTTAACTAGCACAGTCCTCGAGCTTTAATGAATGAAAGAATCTGTACTTCTCTCTCTCTCTGGACATATGCTTTGTTATCTACAGAATAGATGGCACTGTTCTCCAATAAATGCATTTTAGTTTGACTATGGAAAATTCTAAGCAGATATATACATATATAAAGATACATCGTTAATGGAATGCTTTAATTCATAGAATGGTAGGGGTTGGAAGGGACCTTTAGAGATCATCTAGTCCAACTCACCCTGCCAAAGCAGGTTCACCTAGATCAGGTCACACAGGAAGGTGTCCAAAAAAATAAGCAGGTATGGAGACCTTGCAACAAAACTTGGTCAATAAAATTTCAAGAAATGAACACATAAGGTGAAGTCTCAGTCCTTGATGATTCCATAAGCAATTTCCAGAGTAGTTACCAGAATTCTTTTCTTCTTTTTTTTCTTTTTAAAAAGACAGATCTCTCACCATCCACAGTCATTTAAAAAAGGAAAGAACAGAAAAGAAATTTTGCTTGCCAGTAGTACAATTAGGAGTTCCATTTTACATACAGAATAAATAATGAAGATTTTATACAGGTAACTTTTAGCAAGAATTCCAGTTACAATGATCTATTTAGTAGAACCCCATATTAAAGTACTAAATGGACCACTCACATCTCCCACATCACTTTCTATTCAAAACCCTCTTGCATCACAATAACATAGGATACGAAGTCAACACTAATCCCGTATGATAGACCATGTCTACAGAGGGTCAACATTATAGATGTTTAATTGCTATAACCAAAAGTCACTGTAAGAGTTCCTCGTAATATGCAACAAACTTGAGATTTTTAGAAAAATTACTGAAGAGAAAAAAGTCTAAATGCCAGAAAAGAAAATAAAAGAAATCCAACACTATTCTTCAAACTGACTGTACTCAGAGGCAGAACTACACGCAGTTAGAGAGAAAACTTCAGTAAAATTACTTTAATCGTTGACTTATGATCTCTATTTCCCTCTCATTCTGTCTTCATCCTCCAAATAAATAAATTCACTGAATAAAAGTAAGAAATGGACATAGTTAAAGTCAAATAAATAAAGCCTGCAAGGAAGGAAAAGACATCTACCAAAATTTTGTCTTGTCTGATTCAGCCCAACCATCTTTTTAAAACGCAGTGGAAAGCAAGGGAAGTAAGAGAAAAGGAATGAAAACCCCCTCTCCAAAATTCTTGTTGATAGAGCGTAAACGTAGTTTTCTAAAAAATGTCAGACAGATGGAAAGGTAGAGAAATGGTTGAACTAAAATGAATTCACATTCGCATTCATGACCGAGTCTGGTGAAGTTTGCTGCTCACCACCGATAATAATATTGCTGATTAGGTAGGTAAAGTAACTGAACTAACAATTTTTCTGCTAGAACACATTAACTTTGCAATGATCTAGTTGCAAGCAATAACATCTCTGGCCAACATCTGGTCAGTAAAATCTAGAATTTTGTGGGTGGTTAGTGATCTTGGATACATACAGAGAGAAAGATGTTTAGCAGTCAACCTGACCTTTGAATTCCAGTGCTTCATTAAAGCTGAACTGTGGAATTTGTTACCAAAATCTGTACAGGAATCTCATTTCAAGTTCCTTATCGGGTAAATCAATTTTCTCATCTTTTATACTTAACTGAAAAAAAGTTTCAGGCAATCTGAGTATCCATGATGAAGATAAACATTAGAAAGAAGTGCTTGTTTGAAGTTGTGAAAACTTTTAAGTTCCTATAGTCACATCAGGCTATGTTGAACTCAAGATGCAACCAGTTGAAACTGGACAAAGAAATATTACCATTTGTTACTGCCAAAGGAGAAAGGTCACACAGATCTCATCTCTTCTATTTGTTCTTGGCCATATGTTCTTAATACTTTCCTGAAGCTGGCTGTGGCACTCAAGGAGGTAAGACCACACAACCAAGTGCAGGACCCCATCCTGCCAGCAGGCCCAGTGCTTGGTGAATCATAGATTTAAAGTAAACCTTTAAAACCCAGGAGTTTTTGGGAAACAAAAGCCTTAAGCCTAACTCCTGGGGAAAAAAAAAAAAAAAAAAAAAGGACAGAGCTGGAAGTTTTTAACTGTAATTTAAAATCTCACAAATAAGAGAAAAAAACAAAGCAATCTGGCTGGCTTTGAAGTATTTTATCTATTATTTGTTCCTTGCCAACGATGAGTGGTTTTGGCGACCATAGACATAAAGCAATAGGTGCAAGAGAAGATTATGTAAACAGTATTTTAAGAGTAACATATAATATAAATACACATAATTTTTACAACTTTAATATACATTGACATTACTATTTCCTAACCTCTAATCTGCAACTGCAGATGATTCATAAAATACCAGAATATGGTCTGTATGTTATTATAAATCAAAAAAAACCAAGCAGGACAGAGTGGGGAAAAAAACCCAATAAATTAACATTCAAGTCCTGGTTTCCCCATTATTTGGTTACGAATGAAAATCATTACAGGAATTTGAACAAGACAATACTCTTCCAAAAAAAGGAGTCAGTTCTCAGATAAAAAAGACACAAAAATAACCTGAAATATCATCTTTGCTATTTATCAAGAAGACATTGTTTACAGAAAATGGTGCTGTTCTACGCGCTAAAACTTGAAAGTTACTCTCAGCAAATGACAAGCAGTATGCTTGAGTATCCTGCTGCAGTCTGAAAAAGTTTCCTTTCAGAGGGGAAGTACTTGCTATCTATTATTTCTATAGAATTTCAGCATCTGGAAAGCTGAGACTTCACCCTGGGTCTTATTTTCAAGCAAATCAATTTCGTCTGTATTTGGACAAAATACTCTATTTATGACGTTCAGCCAATAGCACACAATAAAGTAACCTCTATATCATTTGTGTTTTAAGTTCTTTCAATGAAAGAGTCCCTCGAAGATATCCTAAGTTGCTCCATGCACTATTTAACAGAAGGGAGTGTACTGATGGAACACATTTGGGCAAGGAGAGGGCCGGCTTTCCC
The DNA here is from genome assembly GCA_013401255.1 of Urocolius indicus. Taxonomy (NCBI): domain Eukaryota; kingdom Metazoa; phylum Chordata; class Aves; order Coliiformes; family Coliidae; genus Urocolius; species Urocolius indicus. The sequence continues at coordinate 83,819 of WBNH01003355.1, read as the reverse complement.
AGGAGAAAGCCCTTCGCCCGGCCGACGATGCAGTACGGCACTCTGGCCGGCAGATGGTGGCTGGAGCTCGGGAAAGAATCGTGCTCCCGGTCCCGGCACGACCCCCGAGGAGCCTCTCGGCCGCACACCGTCTCCCGCAGCGACCCGGCTGCTCAACCGGCAAGGTAACGGATGGCTCTCGGGAGCGGAGGGACTGGCAACTCGCTCTGACGCAGCTGCTGGATGCCTGTACCTAAATGGGTTACTCAGAGGCTGTGGAAACGCTGACCCTACCGTCTAGGATGCTGAGGACGTAACTTCTTGTCTGACAAGATGCAAGGCATTTCACTATAAGGACCTACCCTTGAAGAATTGCACTTCCTGTATCTTCCAAAAGTCACTTTCTACCTCCAGTTTTGTTTTTTTTATGGCTGCGTTAGATCAATTTAGCAAGCCTTCTACAACAGACATCAGGCCTACTTGTTTTGCTGCCCAAGCTAAAAACAAGATCCTCTTAAACATAAGTACTCGAAAACGTACAAGTATGTCACCTTACGTGACAGAAGAGAGTTCGCCATTATTAAAAGGTCAGTTTGGTATTAGAAGCTTTAGTAAGACAAGCACATAACAACAGAAAGAACTAGTGGTGGGATTCCAAAAGAAGAGTAAAATAATCACACAAGGACTGTTGAGAAAATGATTTCTTCAAGAGTTTTTCATAACTGACACGTACAGGACAGAACTGCTTTACCAAGAAACAAGTTGCAGCACATTCCAGTCAATATCTTGAATAAAAAGGATTCCTGTCGAGATTTCATAAAGAAGGAATGTGTAAGGTGTACGTATCATTTAGACAGGAAACCCTTGATGGTATGCAAGTTACATTTGGAGCAGAAGTCAAGATGGTAGTCCACAGCAATGGAGAAATGTGAGACAGCACAAAGCCTTCAACAACAGTCACGGCTTTTATAAGAAGAAGAAAAAAAAGTGTAAGAGTTGTGTTTTAATCACGATGAACTAGAGACGACAAAAGGGCTGTTGAAAGACAAAGAACAAGAAAGTTTTTCAGCACAGAGGCAAGATCTAGAGCAGATGATCTGCCTCACTAGCATAAAGATGTTAGATGCACTTGGTTCTGCAGATAAGATTAATCAAAGCACAGCTCAAAAGCAAGAAGCCACTGAGATTTCCCAACAGGGTCTCATACACAACCTCCATACCAATCTGGAATCTGCTGCGGAAAACTCCTTTTAAGACTTCTGATGGGAGCAGCACAAGAAGTCAAGGGAGGAAAGCGTCACAAAAGGTAAGTAGTCAGAAGACTTCAAAAAGTTGCCCATCATCAAAGTCAAGGGTGCTGAAAGCAGCTCAAAAAGGATAAAGGAGTAACAATTCTGAATCTGCTTAGGCACAGGACTGCAAAGACTTCAACAACACAACTACAGTAAAATAGGAAGACAGAAGCTACAATGCAGAAAAGCCAAGATAAAATTGGAGAAGTAAAAATATTGATTCTATAAGACACTGTTAGTGGTGCAAAGTCAATTTGATTGCCTTTATCAAAGCAGACAGTTGATCATTTCTTCATGTGGGTAACTTCCCAGAACAAACTACAACTTTTTCCCTACGTATACATCCTTATCTCAGTGGGCTGTACTCTTTGGTTAACAATACTTAGCTATTCTCCAGAAACTTCAGCTTTCTATTATTCAGCTACCATTTTAAAGCCAACTGATGGTGATACATCCTAAAGTTCCTTAGCTTTGCTTTTTTCACTTGAAAACAGGAACAACTAAGCACTACTATACTAAAGCTCACAAATGTGATGCCAAATCATAACACTTACAAAGGTACCTTGAAAGGTTTAAGGAACACGGTAAATTTTCTTAAGTGACAAATTCACAAACTTCATACTGGAGGTTTTGGGAGACCTTTAACCTAAAAAAGAGTCACATAAAATGCACCTCTGTAGATTTCTCAAGCTAAATGCTATTATATATGAGATTTACTCCTCATAATGAGGGGCCCTTGTGAAAGTAAACGCATCTTTCTACAGCTCCACTTTGTCATTCTTCACAGTCCTAGTCATTATACATCCCTGAATCCAAGTATCGAATATCCTGGCACTTTGGTTAACCATTCTCATCCTTTCTTAATCCTTCCCTCTTTCTGTGTAAGTGCCTTTCTACAGAGCAATACCAACCAAGCATCTCTTGATGGCACTATAACTTTTCTACCAAAGCCACCTTCAACAGAAAAACAGATCGGAATCTGGTATCAGCAAAAGACTTCACTCACTCCTCATCCTCTTTTAGTGGAACAGGTCTAATCAGCCTGCATCAAATTTTGAAGTTCTGACTTAAAAGACCTCTGGATATTAAGCTTCAAAAGCTATCTTGTGTTCACACCTCCACAGCTGGGCTGTGCCACTTTTAAGAAGGCAACAGAATTCTCTCTTACACAGGGCAATACTAGCTCTCACTATTAGTAGACTAGCAATATTAGGTTAGGAAGCTACTTGAGCAGTTCTAGCAACCCAATGCAATACTGAGAAAATATTGATCTTGACAGTTCAAAAGCATCCATAATCATAATTTTTGGGTTAATTTTACTGCCTTGCAATAGCAGATAGCAAATTAGCAGCAGTAAAAACCCAATAATACAATAGCTTTGGATTTTACTTTAAAAAAAGTATCTTCCTTACTAAAATGGGTCTTTTGTGCAAACCTGTCTATTCAAAATTCACTACTAATCAGTGATCCTGCATTCAAATATTGTCCATTACAAGAAGTAGTAAAGTGATCACAGTCTTCTTCAAACAGCTCTTTAAAAAAAAAGAAAAAAAGGCTATTATTAAACTATCTTTCAAACTCTACACTTGGACAATCCCTTCTCTCATTCAAAAAATGTCAGAAGTAGAATAATTACAATCAATATGTATCAGATCTTCTAAAAACAACTTCCAGAAACTTATTAAGCCACCCATCTTTGAGGAGTCAGGAGTTATTTAGTTTAAAAAAAAAAAAAACAGTCACCAAATTGCAAAAACATATGTCCTGATCCTGTAACTTCTGACTGTATAATATATTTAAAGAAAGAATTATTACATATAAAATATGTAAAATATAAAAGATATTACATATAAAATTACTTATTTAATCACTTACCTGATTTGTTAACGTTACAGGTTGCTGAATCTGGTCAGCATATGATAAGGCAGAAACCTGTTGGTCATTTATGTTCTGCTGCCGACGATCACTGTACTGCTGATGTGAATGGGACATCTGTCCAGCCATCTGAAGGCCAGCAGCATGGAATGAAAACGATGGTGCAAGCCGAACAGATGAAGGTTTGCATGCTGAAGTCTCTCCTCCTGCAAAGACAATGCAAGGTTTTAATAAAGTTAATGGATTGAAAATATTTACCTCGGTTAGCCTCCATCTCCTAGCTTACAAACACCAATAGTTTCACCACTTTATCATAAACTAGTCTTCTTACCCAATGACTCCTGATACCATCCTCATATAAAGATTACCTAGCTGATTGTTTCTTCTCATTTCATTGCAAAAAATTACTCCATTATTCCTACTTATCCTCAACATCCGTCTTCTAACTCTTCAGCTGTGTCATAACTACTATCAAATTCTGTCTATTTTCAAATATAGAGATTTTGTGCATGGACTCTACGAAAGTCAGGAAAATGTGTAAGTTTTGCCTTTCAAAGTTGCTCACATAACCTTGTGACAGTACCAAAAGTAAAGCCAGTGCCCAGCCTCACCAATTCATTTTCCCTGGCCTCAATCTTTACACCTTTCTACAAATTGCTTAGCTCACTAGCCTATACTTTTAACTTCCACTCATCTTCCAACACGTAGCGTACTTCAACTCATCTTCCTGACTCCTCCTGCTCAGTTTCATCAACCTATGGCAGTAAACATTCTAACTTGAATTACTTCATTTTCCAGAAAGTGAAATGAGACTGCAAGAAGCAACTCCAAAGCAACTCCAAAGCAGAAGACAAACAAAACAGAGGGTGTCAAGCTGGCAACCTGTATGGCTAAAGTACTAGATTCCATTGCATTCTGAAAAAATGCCCAATTCCACAGGCATAGAATCTGCCTCTAACCTGGAGAGATTCTGCACCTCTCAACTCATGTCAGACATCTGTCTGAAGTGCAATTTGTGTTTTTTTCATTTGCTAATGAAAATTTAGCATGTTCCACAAGTAACATCCATCCTTTTTCTTTTTGCCAACTATGCCAGAGGGGAAAAATTCTCTAAATGGTTGCCATGTTGGCACAACATAGAATTCTGATTAGAATGGGACAAGCAGCCAGACACACTGAAGCCAACCAATACTGCCACTGAAGGAAGGTATGTGGAATCAGAAGCTGCAATCTAGAACCACAATTATTGGTATGGATAAAATTTAGAAGCAAGATGTTAAATATTCAAATACCTAACCTTTTAACCTAACATTTCCTTTATAATCAAAATCTTGGAAGAAATTAGTAGAAAACAGTTAACATCACCTGTCAACTCAATTTTCTTAAAAATAATTGACTGCTCAATTCATCAGCAATCTTAAGAAAAAGAATAAAATACTAAAAATGATACTGCATCGACTCGGCACCTATCAGTGCATTAGAAGGATCCATATATTTTCATGTTTCAGTAGATCTCCAAACATTTTACTTAAAGAAAAACCCCTCGCACTTCCCAAATCTCATCTAAACCTTCATGAAATAACTATGACATACAAACACTTTTTTTGTACATTATGATGCATCTGGTAACATGATAAAGTATCAAAATGACCTTACAAATGGAAATAAAGAAATTCCTGACTTAAAACCACTTTAAATGAACTTAACATTTCAAAGATTTCAAAAATTGATTATTCTGTAAAACATCAATTCAGCTTTGTGATTAACACAAATATAGATCCTAGTAAGCTCTGAAATTGTCCTCCAGTATGTGAAAATAAAAGTGCAATTATTAGATGTTTGATTATAAACTTCTAAAAATACTTGAATCTTTTTCTGTTTTCATTCCAAGTAATATCTTACGTTCACCTATGAATCAGGCACAGATTGTAACCTTTTTTAAATGGATGTATCATGAACTTCACAAGTTCACATTTAAATACAGGGCAAAAATCATATAATCATAGAATGGCAGGGAGTGGAAGAGACCTTTATAGATCTCATCTAGTCCAATCCCTATGCTAAAGCAGATCCACCTCGATCAGCTCACACAAGAACATGTCGAGGTGGGATTTGAAGAGCTCCAGAGAAGGAGGCTCCACAACCTCACTGGGCAGCCTGTTCCATTGCTCTGTCACACTCAAAGTAAAATAGTTTTTCCTTATGTTGAAATGGAACTTTTTATTTTCCAGCTTCTTCCCATTACCCCTTGTCCTGTCACTAGATACAACAGAAGAAAGTGATGCTCTGAACTCCTGACATCCACTATTTAGATATTTGTAAATATTAATGAAAATCTCTCTTAGACTCCTCTTCTCTAGAATCAAGATTCTAATTCATCAGCTGATCTCAAAGACATCATGGTTCTTTCATACATTCATGTGTCTGACACTTAGATCATGTAAAAAATGTGTACAACTTTTGTTTTTTCCTCACTACTGGATTTTCTTAATGTCTCAATTCCATTTATACTAGAGAATCAGGTCATGTTCCACCTGTACAACTTAGTACATTTAGAGTACATTCACTTTTCACTCTTAAAAGAATGGGTAAATACATGTACTACATTATCTAGTATGTCTAGTTTCTGTTTTTTAAATTTGTCTTGATTCTCTGCTTACCTTGAAAAAATAAAAATCACAGAGCCAATTACTTTAAAAATTTAATTTCTTATTTTTTTTTTCTCCTAGAGGTCACTGTTTCCCAGTAGTATACTGAATATCTAGCAAATGAGATAACTTAATAAGAACAAATTTTATTTTTAAAAATTCTGCACATGTCCCTAAAAAAAAAAAAAAAAAAAAAAATCAGAAAAAAACCCCAGTAGCATCAAGTTCTTATATACAGTTTGACTTCATAGTTACCTGCTGACATTCACTCAGAAGATCACACTAATCTGAAGAGCAAATGAATAATGCACTATATTTTTTTAACTAAAAAAAAAAATAAACAAACCAAAACAAAAAGTAGAAAAGGATTAAAAGTATCATCCCAGACCCAGACAAGAAGAGTTGTAATATCAGTGTTCCCAGCTCAGCTCTAAAATTTTCACACTTACACATCCTTTCTCTCCCAAGTCTACTAGCAGGATGACGAGGCTGTAGCTTTCCTGATCTTTCAGATTGATTACGATCAGTTGGACCAACTCAGTTAATTTAACAGCAATGTCCCAGAAAAGAGAGCTTCATATTTTTAACAAGGCAACTGGACTGCAGGATCGCAACAGAAACTTTTCTAAGAGTCACAGTTTGACAAGTAAATTATTTTATTAATTCCATTCAATACTTCTCTGGATTAAGTGTTTGTGATTAACACTGAACTATTTGCTTGGAGGAAAGTCATACACAACCTATGATGTCAAAATACATTAATTAAAACTGCATCCAAGAAGAAACTTCTTATAAACCATTGTTCGTTGTTAGAAATGTAAAATGGTTTCACGCAGCAGCACTGAAATCTCAGGAAAAGGGACATAATTAAACACAAGAGCCTGACTAGAGTCTTATGACGTGAAGTCTGTTGCAAGTAGATGGATGATCAGTAGTAGCCAAGTAATTTTCATCTTTAAGGTTTTATACTGTCATTGAAATGGAAACATGGGATTTCAGAGACTTCTGTTGCTGAAAACTGTCTTAGTAATCAAGAAAAACAAGTGATGTTCAGGATATAGTCCCTGATGAAATACTTGCCCTTGCCACATTTCACTTTGTTCCATGATACCTGCAATCCTACCCTGGTACATCTAATCCCAAGAGAATGCTCACATTACGAGCCAAAAAACACCTAAAACACATTAGGAAGAAATGAAGGGAGAAAGGGGAATGGGCCAGAATAGCCCAATCTTGACCTTGTTTAATTTTAGGCTGAGGAGTCAGCTATAGAAATAGGAACTTTTGTGTACATCCACTACTTGATATTAACAAAACCCTTGGCAGTTAAAGTTCATTTGAAGAGCCCTAGACATTTAAAAAAGTCATCTACTGACCACCATGGGAGTACTAAAATCCACAGGAGCTCATTATCATGGTGCATCTGTAGCTTCTACAAAACAAAAATATCTAAGGAACAAGGTGTAGTCAATCATCAATCTTCCTTTCTAACCACTCTAAGTCCAAATGATTACATATTGAGAATGAGACAAAGTGATAGAAAAAAAAAACGTATGCCAAGATCTCTATACTCTAAGTACATTAAGGGAAGAGATAACAGATTAGTGAATAAAATTCTCACCAATGAGTCTTATCTAATTTGTTAGTTCAGGGGATGGCATGAAAAATATACGCCTTTATGTACATTTGCAAGTGTTACAGTTTACAACAAACATTTATTTACCTGTGACGAGACCGAATCAGAACTTGTCAGAAAGAAGGTCCAGCTACAGAGAACATATGTCCCTTTTTTTCTCCTACAGTCATTAACGTAACAGCTCTTCAGAAGTGAAGCTGTTCAAAATACTCTGTTTGTGACATTCCATATACCATAATACAAGCAAAATATAAATGATAACACTAAATTCCCGACTTTTGTAAATTTCCTGTCTCTGGAAAGTAACAAGTGAGGAAGAAATAAGCATTAATAAAATCTTACACTACTGTATGAGCAAACAACTGTTAACTTTAACCAGAAGAAAATGTCTGAAAGGGGACCACTGGTATAAACGTGACAGAGAAAAATTAAGTTTTGACCCCAGAAGATTTTCACAACTCAGAACTACTGAAAAGACGGACAAGGCAAAAATTGACTGCCCTATCATATGTAAGAAGGTATGTTTTATTTCTTTAAAACATTTTAGCACAGTGAAAGAGCGTTTTGGTGAGGATGAGGGGTACCTTTACGCAAAGATTTTGAAAAACTCAATGCAATTTTTGTATTCAATTTCCTGCCTCATCCACTTAAGATTCTGTTATTCCCATTTTGACATCAGTCTACACAAGTCATTTAGATGTTACCTCATCTCCAAAAAAGTATCGTAAGGTAAGCTAGTGGCACACTGCATTGCTGGCCTTTCTACTTTCCACATAAACAAGGCACAAACATTCACCAGCTGACTGTGGAGAGCTGCAGGTGACTGTGTGCCACCTAAAGAGCAGATCTCTGTTTCTGGAAAATAAAATCATGTATCGTGGTCATTTAAATTCAGTGTCTAAGAAGATGAAAATTACAGCTCTTCCCTACAGCTAGGCCATTGTAAAGTCTATTCTCTGGATGAGACTGACTGATGTCTAATAAACTGGAAGCCATGCTATGGCCTTTCCCACAGTCACTGACTAAGCAGCAGCACAGCTTGCCCAGGGAAGCTGTGGGTAGAACATCCTGAGAGACACTCAAAATATCAGTCACAGTACTGGGCAACTGGATCTGGGTGGTCCTGCTTGAGAAGGGGAGGTTGAACCAAATGACCTCCAGAGATCTCTTCCAGCCTTAATGATTCTGTGCCACAAATGTCAGCAATAAGTAAATGACCAGATTCCTCTCTTAGAATCAAGGAGTTGTTAGATCAGCTCTCCTGTTACATGGGACTGTATCTGAAATTCCTCATAGCAATTAGATAGTTTCTTTGCATTTCTGTCACTCAAGTCAATAAATATATACTCTGCTTCTCAAAGTATGTGTGTGACTGTCTTAGTCCCTCTATCATAATTCTACCAAAGTAATCTAGTTAGATACACTCACAGTGAAGGATAAAAAAAGGAGACAAATGCATAAATTAAAATCATTAGAATATTACAAGAAGCATCATTTCCTTACTAATTCTCGTATCTACTTACTTAATAAAAAAATAAAATAAAAAAAAAGACCACTGCAACACTTCTGACCCTGTGAGGTATTCAGGCTTGCCTTCAAGACTAACAAAAGCATCTTCCATTGCAGCAGCTGATCTTGATTTCACAACAACAGAAGATAGAGTTCTCTACTTCATAACATAACCTTTGCAACAGCCTTAAAAATACTTTGCTGTCTACTGACTGTTGTGCAAGATGAAGTAGGTAAGAGCAGTGAAAGTCACACCAGCATTCTATGTCATACTTTTAAAAGTTCAAGTGTAGTCATTCTCCATTTTTAAGAACCTACCCACAAAACAGGTCTGTGGCAACCGACTTATTTTAAAACTTTAACAATTTTAATAGCCCCTTCTGTATCTAAGTCCCTTGGCTTGCAGGCAGTGATTACGACTTCCATAGAACAAAGTGGCCGTTTCCTAATGACATCACTGTCCCCATTTTCCCACCTCTTTGTTCAACTCTGATCAAAGAATAGCCAGAATATTAGATCCATAAATTAAAGACCTGTAAAGTATGGCACGATAGCATTTAACTGGCAGAAATAATCCACAACTAAATTTCTGGGTTTAAGTAACAATATTCCTTAGAGACTTATCCTGGACTGTGGGGTCATCTCATTTTGAAGTATGAAACTCTCTTCTCCGTAAAACTCATCTTCTTTCATAATCTTTGCATTGCTAGAACTTTTCTTCTGTTCCTCAACATTTGTCCGATAAAGATCATTGCTTTGCCCCTGTTTTGAGCTTCCTTTCACCTCCTCTCCCTCCTGCCGCATCCTCCCTTTCCCTATTCTATTATCTCTGCCGTCTACTATTTGGGTCATTCAGCTATGTGCAGAGGTACCCCATTTCAGAGGTATGTTCACTGCTGAATGAGAACCTGACAGAAAACACCACGAGAGAATAAAAGTATGAACTGTTAACATTCACCACAATGGGTATCCTCATTTCCACGCTTAAAGTTCAAGAGCTTGTGGGCCTACACCACAGACCAAATATTGTAGTTCTTAGTACTGCATATGACTGGTTCAGACTTCAAATCTTTATTTCCAATACCTGCTACAGCACTACAGATAAAGGCATTCACCTTCTTGGTTTTTTCATTTGGCTGTTTTTTTCTGTATTCAAATTGCTGAATGTGAAAACAGCCAAATGTTATCCTTGAGGAATCATGTAGCCTTCTTCCTTCATATAAGATCCACCTTGTTTTTTTCAAAAGTAATGATTTTGCAGAGTTCTCGTCAACTTTGTTTTTCAAAATTCATGCTTGGAAATATTCTAAGTACCCATGAGCATTATGATAACTATTAGTTGAGTGTACCTCTAAGAAATGAGTCTGAAAAAGTGAGAAGACTGATCTCTGCATTGCTTTAATATATGACCACCTCTGCATTGTTATTATTCTATCTTAAGACAGCAAGCAATCAGCAAGAGACAAATACTTGTATCTTGATAATTCTGTTCAAATAAACATATGTTTAATACAAGTTAGACCTGCACAAGTTCTGCCTAAGCTTAATAAATGTCAAGTACTTGTGATTTTAGAGTTTGGAGCAATAATCTTTCAAGCAATAAGCAAATGCCAATCTGAACTCTAAGTGAACTACCGCTCTACTGAAATGCTGCTTTGCCTATTGTCCTCATGAACTACAATTAAAATGACTGCATGAGAATGTTAAAGTACATGGACTTCACTTAGCTTGCTTTGGAATGAGGAAAGCTGTGAGAGAATCCAGGCAACAAAGAGAAATTACCTGCAGCAGCTACCATAGAACAAACAACTCTGTTATAAATATCCCACACTAGTTCCTCCTCTGAAGGAACTATATTATTGTGGAGGAATTATATTATTAAGAATGGCTACTTCAGAAACTGTTCTACAATAACTATTCAGTCAACTTCCCTGTACAGAAATGACAAACGCTACGTTCTCTCCAAGCAAAATTAATCCCTAAACTTAGAAACAACCACACTTGCAAGTCCTGTTCACCAGAAAAATATACCCAGTCCATAAAATTCTGCTGCTCCTGCTTTTTCCTAGTGGAGTAAGCTGAGGAGAAGACAAGTGCTTAAGAGGTGACATAAAATTACTTCTGGGTGCCATCTTTCCCAACAGTTTGAAGACCTTTGACATGACTTGCCTGTCATGTGTTTGGTCATATGGCTGAGATGGAGCAAGAAACCTGGAGAAAACACAGGCCAAGAATAGGCTCCACTAACTGTTCTGACAGTGTTGTGCCTCTTTTGGCTGTCCTCTTCCCCGGGTGAGTTTTAGCAGGAGGCAGACTTTGACAAGGACTTGCACACATGTGTTTTATTACTTTTGTGCAGTAAGACCTGTACACAGGAGACACTAGTTTCCTCTACTGTAGGAATACGGCAGTTAAGACCTGTGATGGGGAGAGATTGTGGTATGTATCTCTCCTCAGCCACTTCAAAAATCTGGTAGCAGAAAGACTAACCACCACTGTTCACTATAATCCTCTCATAATAAGAGAAGCAAAATTCTAAACTCACGAGCAACTTACAATTTAATCCATTGGCAACACTATATAACCTATGTTTAATCAACACATAACCTTACTTTCAGTATACTACAGAAAAATCTTAGAACTAAGAAAATTTTGTGAAAGTGAAACTATTTATAAATGAAGCCAAGATACCTAAAATTCTCAGCTAAAACCTACAGGAAATAAGAGTTTCAAAGTCAAAATCTTAAGCTCTATGAGAACCCTGCTTTCACATTTCTATTTTTCAGAAGCAGGTTGCCTAAAAAAAAAAAAAAACCTACAACCACACAGGTAAACAGTGAGAACTGAATCTATGTACAGGCTTTCACATAGAGCAGAATCCTTCACCTAGGTACATATTGGACTGAAAGAATATTAAACTGAAGAGTACTGCACATGGAAGTTAAGAAACACCAAAATACTTGCACAGTTTTAACTTAGTGCTTTTATGTAAATAAGTTATGATACTACTTAGTTACATGAATACCCTGTTTATCTAAAGGGATAGAATGGAAGTAGTGCTCACTGAATAGGTTACAATAGATCTTTCTGTTTTCATTGTATTTAACATAATATCCCGACACTCCTTAGACTATGCCCCAAACAAAATTACTACTGTCTGCAAATATATTCTATAGACTAGTCATTGTTTTTGAAGCCACATAATTAATAAACAATAATTTCCTTCTTCCATAATTCTATGAGATGGGATTTTATTCTGTGCTGCAAAAAACCAGGAAGACTTAGGTTAAACATAGATTCTCATGTCTTTAAATTGCTAATTTTGCATATCTAGAATTTTAAAGTCTTTAAAATACACGGAACACATACTAGCAGATAAATCTCTGTTTTACAGGCACCTCCACAGAGGAGTTGCTTTACAGGAGGTTAGAAGGTTCAAGAATTTAGGAGAACTAAACCAAATGAAAAAGGGCTGAAATGGATGTTCATTTCTGCTCACAAACCAAACAAGAAGGGGTAACTTGATTTATCTTGGTCTATGTACTGAAAAGTAGCATAGTTCTTTCAAGCAACTAGGCACTAATGTAGGAGTTAGTTGTGTATCAAACCAAAGATCCATTAAAATCAGTGTTCTGCCTCTGAAAGTGGCCAACAACAGTCATATTGGAAGAGAACAGGGCAAGCAGATAGCAGGAGGTGCCAGTCTCATTCATCTAGTCTCCAGTCCAGAAATTACATGACACAGAGCCTTTGTAATATATACACACACATCTACAACATGCATTCTCTTCTTCCATGGACTTGCTGAACCACTTCTTGCATTTCAGCTTTTAATATCCAGATCACATGTCAAAGGACTCCAGAGCTTACTCACAAGCTGTATTAAGCACCACCTCCTTTTGTTTGCTGTGAATTTGCAGTTTTCATCTGATGGTCTCTGCGGAATAGTAACAAAAACTAAGGCTGCTCTCCTGCAAAGAAACAATGCTACAGACATGAAGAAATGAATGACACTCTTCACATCACCAACTGTGTTTATTTGACTGTTTAGGGTTAGTGTTGGGATTTTTTAAGCTCCCTTTTGACACACTGCCTTCACGTGATCCTCCAGGACAGGACATTTTAGTATTTCATAGAAACATATAATGGTTTGGGTTGGAAGGGATCTTAAGTATCATCTAGTTCTAGCCCCTCTGCCATGGGCAGGGACATCTTCCACCAGGTCTGATTGCTCAAAGCCCCATCCAACCTGGTGTGGAAGACTGCCAGGGATAGGGCATCCACAGCCTCTCTGGGCAACCTCTTCCAGTGACTCAACATCCTCACAATAAAGAACTTCTTCCTAATACCTAATCTAAATCTACTCGCTTTAAAGTCATTTCTCTTGGTCCTATCACTCCACGACCTTGTAAAATGTCCCTTTCTAACTTTCTTGTAGGCTTCCTCCCTTTAGGTACTAGAAAGGTGCTCTAAGATCTTCCTGGAGTCTTCTCTAAATAAATAAGAGGCAGCATTCTCAACTGTGTATACACACCAACAAATTTATTATTGAAGTTTTTATCTTTTATTAATACACATTTAATCTTCTGAGGAAGTTTTCCTACCACACTGTAACTCTGTCCAACTCTTCATCATAAACCCGTTGCTTGAGAAACACTGGTCGAATTCAAGTAGTTTGGCTGACGATCCAGCCCAACATGGTATTTGTTTTATGCTGAATAAGTGAAACCAAACTGCTGAGCAATCAATACTTACAGTAATTGAATATTTAATAAACCATATATAAAGAAGAGAACTAATATTTGGTTTAGATGGAAAAAAATATTGCAATCTTCAAAAGACTAAAACCAGAATTTTTCAGAGAACACCAATGCTGGTGAAAATGTGTCAGGACCAGGGTTCTGTTGCTTTTTTTTCCCCTCCTCCTACAAATTTATGCTTATTTTATGGTTTTATGCAATTATGTCAAGTTTATACGGTTTATAAAGTTTTCTAATTTAATGATAATCCTGCAATTTAAAAAGAAAGAATATAGGGGAAAATGGAGATCTACTCTTCTTACAATCATGGTGAAAGTTCACAACAGCTCTTAAAATAGAAACAAACTAAAGAAGTGTGACTATTACTCCAAACAAACTACTTAATTCCAAATGTGTAAGCATATTTCATCTAGGTGAAAGGCCCACACCTGTCTTTCAGTTCCCAGTGCAACCTGTGAAAAACACAACTACCAATAGAAAACACTGTTTATAGAGGAAGTTCTGTCAAGTTCAGTAAGCAAAAACACACAAAGGAGAAAAATACTTCATAAGTCATTGTAACTTCATAATATAGACAACACAGATTTAGGGACAAAGTTTCAACTGACATGACTTTATGAAAGTCATTTCATTCAATAGGCTATAAAATTCTCTCTCCACTCACTTTTCAGAAGCCTTTAATCAAACTTCAGTTCAAGTGCACAGAAATTTTACCTCAATTTTTAGCCCCTAAAAAGTCCTAAAAATCACAGTTTCCCTATTAAGAGAAAATATTTGCTTTATTCAAGAGTAATTACATTTACCTCTGATGAGAGTTATAAAACAAATGAAAAACTTTAATTCCACCAAAGTAAAAAATCAGGTTTAATCACAGGCGGCGCTTTTAACAGTAAGCTTTGGTCTACATGGTGAGAAAACTTTAACAAAAATTTCAATTCCAACTGAACTCGAAGAATTCCAAATTTGCTGACACCTGGGTTATATCTGGTCGAAAATATGCCAGTGAAAGTAATTTCCACTGTTACTAGTAAATGCTAGGTGGTATCAAGCCTCACACAAATACTGATACCTATGGGAAAGGGGAAGAGAGAAGGTGGTAGGGGGGAGGAGGACACAGAATCTAAGTAAATGGAATTACTCAGTTAAATAATTCATTAACCCTACAGTCAGTTTTACTGAGTTGGACAGAAAGAATATGGGTAGTTATGAAAAAGAAAGCCCACGATTTGGACAGCTAAGGAAGACAAGTGACCAGAGGAGGACTGAACAGGAGAAAAGGCAGGTTTGGAAAGCAGCAAAAAAAGAAACAGATGCAGATTCAAGCCACAAAAGTATTTTAAGATCAGATTTCCCAATATTCTTAGGCAGGAATGATATATAGGACAGAAAAAAATCCAGGCTCAACTGTTACAGCTGAGGGTTTGCATTTTGCTTTGTGGTATAGGGTTTTGTTGGTTTTTTTTGGTGGGGCTTTTTTTTGGGGGGGGAGAGGGGGGGAAGACATGTGAACACACCATTTTTAAAAGGCAAGTGTGTTTTCTAGAAATAGATTTTTCTATATTCACACCAGCTACAGATACTTATCTTGGATACGGAGGTTACTGCGTTTTAGGAAGTACTGATATTAAAGCTGACTTTATTAACGTTCTATAGCAACGCCTTCTGCATAAATCCAGTTACTGCAATGCAAAGCATTTTAATTAAAGAAGAAAAATAAAAGTGGAGAAAGAATGAGACCACTCCTCTTCCATCTACGTGCCGCTCTTTCAAGTATCAATAGCATCAAGCTATTCCAGGTCTTTTTTATTATTATTATTTAATTAATGTAGTGTATGTACACCGACAGACATTTTTTAATCAATATACAGGCGCACACGAACGCGCGCACACGCACACATATATATATATATATGTATTGCCAGGGCCAATGCAGAGAGAGGGCGAGCCTGAAGAGCAATTAAATCCTCCTTTCGCTTCTGCTCTCCAATCTGCCTGCCCGCAGTACGCGGGCGCTGCTGCAGATCATTAACTGCTCATTTATCAACGCCGCTCACCAGGCAACACAATGCAGCAGAACGGCGGCGCGGAAGCCACCCCGAACCCCAGCAACAGCGGGTAATTAGCATAGCCTACCACTCCAACCCCGCCGCCTGATTGGCCGCGCTCCTCAGCCGAGTGGCCAATCGCAGCGGGATATGCAAATCGCAGCCCTCAGTTGCCAGGGTAGAGCTGCTGCCTATTGTCCAATCGGAAAACAAGCAATAAACAAGCAATGCGATTGAGCTTTGTCACATTTTCAAGTCGTTGTTAACACTTTCAAGTTTAAAGCAAAATTAGCTCCATCTACCGAGGATTAGACTCATGTTCTACATTTCACCCCCACAGCAAGGGCAGGGCGATGCAGTAATGATACACGGGGATTACTGCTAAGCGCTGCATTAGGATTTAAACTTCCCTTCCCGCAAAATAGCTCTGCTCCTGGACGGCCTGAAGAATGTGTCTGCAAGGGCCCAGATGCTAAAATAGCCCAAGAAGATCGTATTCAAACACTCGCGAGGCTGGCATCTCCCTGCTAAAATTCTTCAGAGGGCTTTACACGACAGTTTGGACTTAAAAACAGGAGAGGTCCCTTGCAGTGGCTTAGTTCACCTTGTAAAATTGCAAGGGCTGCTATACTGGATCAGATGGCACGTGCTACTTAAAAATACATCACTCCCTTTTTCACAGGCACTAAAATTCTGTTTGTTTGTTTTTAAGGAAGAGAAAAGACTGAAGAAAGAACATCCTTTATTAGTTCCCCACTGACATATTTTAAGTAAATCAATTTCAGTTCATTTGGCTAAACCGAGGCACCAGTAAAGACTGAAAGTAAGAAGCTGAAGTATCTTACGAGAAATAAGCAATTTCTTCCCACCAGTTTCAGAAATAATCTGAAAGGATATTTGTCACTGAGTGTGTCTGCCTGTGACAGTGTGAATACAGAGGGGAGGGAGTACAGCAGATCCTGACCATCACCACCTCCAACGCTCCTAAGGAGGTTCCCTTCCCACACACACAGATGTGCGTTTTGAAAACCGGCATCGCTCAGCTCCCTTCAAATGAAGTCTCTAAATGCAAAGACTGACAGACTTACTCTGGAAGCAATTGCCTCTCTCTTCAAAAGCAGAACGCAGCTGCACAGCTTCCCTCTACACCGCAGCGGACGCAACTGATCCTGGGCACATTTTACTTGACTTTCCACAGCCCGGCAGTGATGTGAAAGTGCTACTGCAACTCACTCACCTGGGAGATGGGTGTTGCTGTGTTTCCTGTTCACCAGTGCTCATAAAAGGTGCCTGACAGTGGCAACTAACATTTCCTGTCCAGGTACACACCAGGTTCAGGTGAAGGAGGGCTATGACTTTCTATCAGATGAGACAGGATCTGTATGTCTTTATCAAACCCCGTGACACTCAAAACTTTCCTCATCTGAACTGCAGAATCTGCTTCTTAGAAGCGCCAAAAATGTCAATGCCACAGCCTGAAGCTAACAGGAATTAGTTTTCCTGGCTCATTTTGGAAATTACTAAAGCTATTAAAATATTTCCATATACGTCCTAAAAGACATACAATTGTCTTAGTATGTGCACTAACATCTCTGACACATACAAAAATAAAAATTAATTCCATCTGTTCTTTATCTCAATGTTAGCTTTTCAAACTAAATTACTGCTTTGTGATTTATGCACATCTAGCAAGCCCTGTAACGTTGCAGCAGAAACAGCAGCAGAATGTTATCTGACCATAGGTTTACAAGATTTTTCAAGCAACGGATCCTGGGCCAGCACTTTGCAGCACTAATCCTTCTCCGAGTCTGCTCAACTGTTCCCTCCAAGTAATACTTTTATCAGCAGTTAGGGAAGAGTTTCTTGTATTGGTGCAGTGCCCCTGTCCCATTTCCAAAGAGACTACAAATAACATTATTTATAATTTTCAGTTTGCAGTGCAAAACTAATTAAAGACCAAGCACAAATTACCTGCCACGCAGCAACATATCAAACCATACAACATGTACAAGAGATAGAAAACACCAAATATTTTGTACCTAATCAATACCTGTGGCTAACAGCTAGCCTAATGTCTAATTTTTTTCAGATTCCAAATGTTTCTACATGAATAACAGAAGGTTAGTATAAATATCTGAATCATTTTTTAAAGCTCTCGTTCAATGTATTGTACAAATACATATCTATTAAAAAGGGAATCTTTCCCTACGCATAAAAATCATCAAGGGAAATAGAATAATTCAAGTCATTTCCCATTTGTAGTTACTGAGGCACAAGATATATTTAAACAGTTGGTAGAGAAAAAATGGAAAGCATCTACCATATCAATGTACAGCTAGCATGCCAAACCATTAATGTAAGAGCTAAACAAGGGATGAATACATCATGTGCAATAGTCTCACATGATATAAATTATTCAATACCTGACCAAAGAAAACAGCTTTCAGGAGAGAGGGGGAGGATCTGAAAATACTTTTGTAGTTTGAATAAATACAGTATAATGAATTGATGCAAAAATCTCTCTAACTCTAAACCACAGTTAAATAACCACGCGTATTTTCAAACTATTTCACTATGTTACATCAATCCAGCTTGCATTCTGATATTTACCATAAAGGCAAATTACATCTGGCACAGTGCTGAAAAATTTAAAAATAAAACCAACCAATAAAAATTAAATTACTGGATATCTAGGTAAGCATGTATTTTCAGAATTTGTGCTGTGTTCCCTCCCTTCCCCTTGCATGATTTGGCTAATGCATAGCCCTATTGATATTGCAAGTTTTTTTTTGCTTTACTAATTTCAAACTGGCTACACAACGCTTCATTCAGGATTGCTGTGAGGGCAAAAAAAACCAACAAAAAAAACCAAAAAACACATTTCATCCATTTAATAATTCCTTTCAAACCGAAGCCTTTTGTAGAATTAAGATACAGAGATTGAAGGCTTTTAAAGTGAACAACAACAGCAAAAACTATTATTACATCTTGATTATGGGGAATCTGTTGGTGTAATGATTTCCAGGGAATGCCTTCAATGTATGATTCCATATATGATCTTAAAATAGTTAACTTCACTCAAACAGAAGTTTTGGCAACTAACAAAGCAGTTAAGTTTGGAGCATTTGGAGATAGTACACTGTCTAGAACATAAATTCTGATACAGTTTCTAAAAATCAGAATACTTAGCAGCTCCTAGGCATGCTGTCCTTATTAATCCACATTATAATTAGTCATTACAACAACATTCAAAAAGGTTTTTCCTCACTCCAAGGATGACTGGGAGCACCAGAACTCCTTTCTTTTATTTTTAAAATATCACAAGCTGTAACTTGTATCTAAATCATTTTTCTGCTGGGTCCTCAGTGATTTGATAACTGATATTCTGACAGTAGCATTTTACAACAGACATCTCAAGCTAGTCCTTACTTCCTGAAAAACTTCACTTAGATTTCTTCAGTCCTTAAACAACAAATCATTCCCCAGTAAGAAGTTACAACATTTCTGTATCTAGCTACTGCTTACCAAACAGAACTCCAAGTAAAATTGGAAATAAAACCAAGCTTTCACAAGAACTGTGAAACATCACAATTCCAGGCACTTACTTGAAAGACCGATTTCCCGCCTTTGTAATACTTTCTGTATTTAGTATACACACTTTTAAGTAATTACTTCTTTTGATTTGTCTAATTTTGAAGTACTAGCTTTCAATGAGAAGAAACTGAAGTATGGTTGAATACATACTTGCAACTAGCAACCACCAAAAGACAGTGATGCCAGGTTTCATTAATCCAAACAATACAACCCCAGTGGGACTCAGTGTAAATTTCATTGATTTCTCTCAAGTAGCACAAATTTAAAACCAGAAAAGTTTAAAACAAGACAAAACCAAGAAACAAAAAATACCCACAAACAAAAAACTGTATCAGTATTCCTTGATGATAATCCCATGATCTAAGAAAATTATTTTTAAGTGTAACTCATATGTTTGCTTCAAAGGTTTTACTGTTTCTAGTACAAGCAGTATGTATTAAAAAATTACAGCCAACTATTAACATTGTAGTTTCTTCACACCAAATAATGATGAGAATACAACACTCAAGTACCAGACTTATGCAAATTTAAATTCTTTAAACTTTGTCTCCACCTTCAACTAGAAGCACCTATAAATCTTACTCCCAGGTTACAAAAACGCTGTAAGCAGAGACTGGAGTTCATGTTTTGTGGAGTGGGCTCCTCCTTTCCACAAAGTGCCAACTCTCTGCCCTACAGACATTATGGAAGATACATAAAGCAAAGATGAGCTGTTCCAATTGCCACTCTTGAACTCTAACATTTAAGCTTCTCTTTCCACCGTTCCTTGGTTTTACAAGCCCATTTGGAAGGCAAGCTACTGAGAGAGCTGCCTTTCACATGTACATGCAGCATCAATATGGAGAATGACACAGAGACAGCGAGGTACACTCTGGCCACCAGAAACAACAAGTTACTTCAAAGGGGATGGAGAAATGGGGCAGAGAAAAAAGAAATCATTCCACCATCCCCTGAAGGATATATAAACTACACCAAGGAAAATTTGACCAGATGGTTAGACACGGTTTTGGGTTTGGTTTGGGTTTTCTTGTCTCCACAGAGTTGCAGAGGGAAAATATTCCACCTAAGGAAAGAGACTAGAATTTTTTTTAAGAAAGGGGTATTATGTAAAAATATTAATGGGATCCAAACACTAAACAGATAAGCAATTCTTCAAGGTTCATCTAACAACTGTGTTCTGTGAAAAGATGATCATAAGTTCAGTTCACAGCATAAATGCTAACGAAGTTCTAACCCGTGCAGGCCTTTAATTCTTATGGAGTTTCAAACAGAACAGCGCCAGTGGTCTGGTCAAAGTATACTTCCAGGTCATAAGCACATACTGACCATTACATTTCTAGGCACCAGACACAACTGTACTGTAATGCAAAAGAATCTCAATCTCTTAACATGTCATGTTACCAAGGGCCTAGGCATTTTGAGTCAGGAAAAGTGAAACGACACACAGTCTCTTTACCTTAAGAGCTTAGGTACCAACGAATTTCTAATCTTCAGCATTACTGTAAATTTTTAAAAGTGAAGTAACAGAATATAACATAATTTTACCTGATTTAGAAACAACAAAATCTCTCACTAGTTGTTGGCATTTTTTTTTAAAGGAAAAGAAAAAAGAATGTATAGAACAGGAAACTTTCTTATCCAAGCATGTTGCCTCTTCAGCTCTATGAAAGAATAGGCATATAAAGTCAATGCTTACGAAACCTTAATTCATGTATGGCAGGCAGTTGCCACAGTAAGAACTGTGGCAAACATACACTTGGTGATGCACATTTTAACAGCATGACTCTTCTCTAGGTAAGAGGGAAGAAGTCAGAAGTTCCCTCCTTCCCACAACTGAAAAAGCAGATGTGTCAGACTGAAGGCTATGTTAATCTATTGTGGGAAAACATGCTTGAAAAGGGGTATAGAAATGATGTTACCAAGAGCGGAGCATAAACTAGAGCAGTTACAAAGAGCGAGACTAGAGCTCAACTTTTTATCAAGTGCATCTAAGAGTTTAAAATCTTTACCAGAAAAAAAGAGCAATATTGTTTATCATGCTCCAAAGCCACTGCAAAAAATAGGGACTTGGTGCAGAATGAGCAGAAAAAAATTCAAACCACCTGCTACTCCTTTGTAGCATCAGTCATTATGCCAAGCAGTGGCAACACATGAAGCTGCTATTTGCCAAAGCATCTGGGCTGAAAGCAATACGGTGTTGTTCACTGGCATTGCTGTACAAGCTACCACAAAACTATATAGAGATGTCAGTCAGAGAGGCTCTTCAAGACTTCTATACAAGTTTGCAGAAATGCTACCATTCTTAGCAACTTCAGAGAGCCCTATCACATACAAACAGAGGACTTCCCCTCTTTTCTCTTCCTC
This sequence comes from Urocolius indicus, assembly GCA_013401255.1. Classification (NCBI taxonomy): domain Eukaryota; kingdom Metazoa; phylum Chordata; class Aves; order Coliiformes; family Coliidae; genus Urocolius; species Urocolius indicus. The sequence goes on along the minus strand of WBNH01003355.1, from coordinate 62,117 downwards.
TGCCTCACAAAGGGGTAAAGGGAGACTTCCTAAATCTCTAGAAACAAAAAAGGAAGTGGACAGAAATAGAAGAATTGCCTTTGCTATTATTTGCGAGAAGGAAACATAGTAAACTCTTGAGAGTGCCATGGTACTGGCCATCTTTAGCCAATAATCCAATGTTTCAAAATACCAGTAACAATTCAACTTCATGGTGCAAAATGGGAATCGTATGGAAAGGTATAGCTGCACAGAGACTAGTGATAAGCAAACAGTATTACAAGGACTCAATTCAGAGACATCCTTCTTCATGTGCTGATAATTATTTCATTGAAGGCTCCACACTGTACAAAAGAGGGAGAATAACATAACTTGCTCTGTCTTCCTACATAAGCATGTCCCAAAGGCCATAGGGGGACTCCTCTGAAATGCTCCTGGTATTAAAGAGAAAACAAGCTAAACCATCTTCTCGGGCATATGAAACAAGTCAGTAGTAGCAATGAAGTCCCAAATCATCTCCACTTCAACCTCCACAGATTTTCAAGGGATGCAAAGTCCTCAGTAGTAAACCTCTAAACACACTTGTATTTGGCCACAGCACTGCACTTTCTGCAGACATGGAAACTGTTATAAGGTTGGTCCAGAGTTTGACTCTAGACCCTGAATTTTTGCTTGCTTATGTTCTGTCTTTTTTTACAACTTTTTCTATATGGTCTGTCTCCACCGTACTCATGGGTATCACATTACAGTGAACATCTCTTGAATTCTCAGTAGGCCTGAAAAACTTAGTAGACCCCTCAGAGAAGAAAGGGCAATTAATCTTCTGATGATAAAGCAAGGCAGAGGTCTGCACTTGGGGACAATGCACATCAGAAGCCAACCATCCCTTCCCAAAAGGGACAGGATTCAAGACACTTAGCTTTCTGTTTGACTATGAGGCTTAAAAAAAAAAATGTGAAGAGAACCTTGAAACCTGCTGGTACTCCTGTCTTGCCTAGGGTTTAAAGCTCCAATAAAAAGAAGACTGAGCTAGATGGTGCTCATCATCAAAAAAGAAGCAGCTTAACTTCCTGTCATGGGGAGAACCCTTCCACACTAGAATGTGACTTAATAGATGAACCTGCTTCTGCAGGGAGGTTGAACTAGATGATCTCTAAAGGTCCCTTCCAATCCTGCCATTCTATGATTCTATGATAAACTAAACAAGGCTGTAGAAACTTATGTTGAAGCATTTCTTTTCACATTTGCTCTTCAAAGTTTTCCATATCCTATTTGAGGATGGAATAGGAAACATCTCTGCTGTTAGAAGTAATATTTTTTTTTTTAAACAGAAATGCAGTATCAAAAAAATTTCAGTATACTCATTTAGAATGACCAAAAAAACCACATTCAACTACCTAACCTTAAGGTGAGAAAGAAATAAAGTAAATGAGTATGTCTAGACTAATGTTTGCCAAGTAAGAATTTTAACTCTGTATTAAAAAAGAGAAAAACAACAACACTACCCTCAAAAATCATAGGCCAACTAAAGTCTCCCAAATGAAAAGAAATGGGTTATCCTTCCACTTTTTCCTTTTCATTTTTATCTCTCACTGGACATTTTCTTGTCTTTCTTTATCAAGGGCAACATAGCTATCATCATTTTTAAAGAAACCATACAAACATGGTTCTGCATACGGAACAGAATTTTTGAAGTTCCCAACCCTGACCAAAATTCCTACTGAGATAACGTGAAGCATTATGATTTGATTATCTCAGATGCAGAGCTGTGCAAACAAAGCTTTTGAAAAGCTCTTACATACAAATACAAATTTATGCATATATGTCCCAATCTGTTTCTACTTGCCTTTGGTGTAACTGAATACACTGCCAAGAGTTAATCTGTTTCCTACAACCAAATATTTTTAATAGCTATCTATGTATACAATCTATACAAGTTTGCAGAGCTACTCTAAAAACTAGACTCAGTTCCAAAACTGGGGAAGACAGATGCCTTCCCATCTTCTCTTGTCCCACTAAAACTCAGCTAGTCTTTTACTTAATGGTTCTACTTCTACAGGAAAAAAATTTATGAGAAACACTAGAAGACTTTCTGTCTCTCCAATTTATGGTAATCCAAAATGGCAGATTACCTGAGTTCAGCTCATCCATTGAGTGAACTGTCTTCTCCGTGTTCATCCACAGAAACATCTGTGTGTGTATGTCAACTACTTCTGAACTCTGGAGGAATGATTAGTCTCAAAGAACAAAGTTGAGAATCAAGGAACGTAACTTGAAGAAAGATCAATATCTGCATACAAACTCCTTCTGTAATCAAGTAGATTTGATACTACAGTCATTCTGTCTACTCAGATGAGAAGCTAGACAGACAGGAATTACTGAAGGCCAGAAGCATGTTAGGCATACAGAATAATACTTAGAAGTTAACATGATGTTTGTCATGACGTTTGTCCCTTTCCCTGTAACTATACTGAAGACCACAGAATGGAGAAATGAGAGTCCATAGAACTCTTTGAAAAAGAGCATACTGTTGCTTCTCCGTGGATCATCTTATATATACACTTCTAATAACTTTGCAAGGCATTTCTTATTTTCAAAAACTGATTAAGTCTTGTAGATAGTTCCTATCTTTGAATAAGGAAAGATGGAAAGGAAAGACAGACCTCTCTCAGAGGTCCGAATAATTCAAAGTATGCAATACCTGTCTAATTACCTGTTCTTTGATGAAATTCAGATGTTTCATTAGATAAATAACCATGAAGCTAATCTTGAAAGGAGACTGCATCACTTTAAGTAGTGTGCCACGTAGACTTGCTCAGAAGACACCAATTCACTTTTCTCTAAATTGATCAAAAGGCTTAGATAAGAGGGAGATTAACCATCTTCCTAATGGTTTACTGCAGCTTCTTGGAAAGATGAAGCTACTGCTAATCTCTTATCGAGGATAATGTGGATTTTTGATGGCAAAAAGATACTGCTAATAAAGTCAGGTCTTTGGGGAAAAAAAAGCGTGATACAAAGTAAAATAATACTGCATTAAATTCTCTTAAACTATACCCAAGTTGTAAATCATGGGCATGTATATTTGTGCAAAGCAAGACTTCCATTCTCTTTTCTATGAACCCTTCTTCCCTGAAAAAAATGGTGAGGTAGATCTTTTATTCATATTATATAACCTACAGATCACAGTGGTACAGGACACAAATTATTCCTGAGATGTCCTAATATACACTGAGTGTTTACATGCATCTGAGTTGACTACCTGTAGCCAGAATGAAAGACTTCAAGTAAAAAGACATCATTAATAGATTTGGCAGTGTTTTAACCCAAATCATTGCTCTAGACAAAGTTAGTTCCCAAATTCTATTTAAGGAAATTGCCTTTTATTGAAAAAGTGGAGTATTCAGCTAGCTACATTTTGGTGGCACTTCTGCACAGAAAGTGTCAGAATTTTTTGCATTTGGATGGCAGCCTATAGAGTCTGGATTTCTCCCAAGAAAAAAAAAAAAAGTTTCACTTCTTGCCTTTCTCTGCAGCTCCACGTGCCTCCAGATATAGAAGAAAACCCCAAACAAACAAAAAAACACAACAGCTACCTTTTGCCTTTCTCAAGATTCAAACAGTTGTTGCCTGGGGCCTTTTGCTACCAGTATCTTTGTAGGAATACAAAGCTGAACACAGCATTCTACATTCAAGTTGCAGAACTCTCACTTGAAAATTGCCCAATTGATTTGGATGTGAAATAGCCTCTTTTTCTGAGGAGACTCTCTTCTCTTCAAAAGAGAAGTCATGAAGCCCCATGAAGTCTATAAACTCAGCCTAAGCCAGAGGACAAGAACTACTTTACAATTTGTCAGAAGATGGGAGAAAACTTTTGAAGAAATCCTACGGAAAAGCAACATAAAATCCTCTTGTGTTTTTTAAGTGAGAAGGAAGCAAGGAAATATTTCTGCAGCTCCAGGTCAGGAAAAAAAAAAAGTTATATCCATATATAGATTTATATATTGTATACATAACAAAAGGCAAAAAAAACCCAAGCTTCTTAATTGTTGTTTTGACCAGGAAGAAAAAAAAAGTACAGCAGTACGTTCAAAGGGAAAAGAAAAAGGATTCTACCAGTCCTCCTTTAAAGACTAGTAGGCAACAGCAACTTAATAGTTCAGTGACTATGGAACTAGCAACTATGTACATCTATACTAACAGATTTGTCTGGGCTGAGGAAGATTCCTAATCACAGATCTGTAATCCGCTGTGTTCGTAAAACATTCGAGCATACATAGCATCCGTTCCAACTAGCACTCTTCCCCAGTAACTCCTGGGAATGTGTGGCAGTCAGCATGTTCCAGGAATCCTCCCCAATAGGCAGCTTTCAGGCAGCCACCCAGTTTTACAGGCTAGGACAGTTAACTAGCACAGATGTGTGCTGTTCCATGTGATAGGCTTCAGTGACTGGGAACATTCAATTTACTAACAGAGAAATTAAGACTTTTTGTCTATGAAATTTTGTTCTTAAATCTCTTGTGACTGCATCTATTTTTGCAGCCCTCTTTTCTCATACTTTACATATAGTGTCTTCTACCTATCTTCAGAAGATCTCCTTCCAACTAGCAAAAAAAGGCAGAGAAAGTTCCATTGGGAATGCCTTTTTTGTAAAATACTGGGGTGCAAATGCGGAGGAAAGAAGACATGTCAGAAGTTATCATCTAAAAACTGCATTACTTGCTTGAAAGCTTTAGTCTGATAAATCTGTTTCTTTGCAAGATGCCTTGTTTAAAAGAAGCTCGTGCTCTAACTGGACAACTGCACAGTGAAATCAGAGGACAGGAACAATTAGTTGATACTGAGGATCACCAACATATATGTGCAAAGATCTTCACAAACTAGTCTAAATTGAAGTACACAAGACTACATAATCTTTTTTTCAGTTACCTATTTATCACTATAACCTTAATGCTAGAATCACAGTTTCTCTTCAGTATCTCAACATGCCAATCTTGAAAAACTGCATTTTGGATAAAACTGCAGAGAAGTGAACGTTTAAAAGGAACACTAGCCTATGTACACCACTTTCAGAGACTAAGCACCAGAAACACATTTACACTATATGCTATGAATACATCATTTTACTCGGGTAAGTCTCCAAGAATTACTCAGGACTGTATAATATTTACTTAATTTTATATCAGAAAGTTTTATAAATGTGTAAGTCAACATTAAGAAACAAGAGTAAATCAACTAATTACCACTATTTTACAATCTTTAAAAGGCTAACACAATCCACCTAAAGCACCATTTTAATGTAAACATATGGAACACTACCTAAAACAAAGCTGTAAATGAATGTATGATGGACATCCATTGCTTTTCACAGATATTTTTATAAACTTTACTAAGTGGAATATTTCAAAGAGCAAACTCACCCTTTGGTTCCAAGCTAGCACAAAGCCTCAATAGCACTGCAAAGTACAATACTTGGTAAACATTTGATTCTTTGAGTTTTTTTTTTAATTTTTATTAGTAAGCTAATCTAATACATGTAATCCAACATTCCATATCTACATGGAAGATATCACCAGTTTTACATTCAAACCAACTCATGGAGAAAGTTCTGATCCAATTCTGCAAGTCACCGCTAGCAACCCAGAACTCATATCAGTATGACAAGTAAAATCATATCCCTATAGTCTCAGTTTAAGGGACTCTTAATAAACAATTTGTTAGGAAAACACAAGCACCAACAGATTGCCATGGGAAGGAGAAAAATCAAGAACAAGTCGCCTTTCGAAATCTGAAACACAACTGCTGCCGCCTGTTTCACTTTTGTAGCAAGTACATTCAACAGCTATTTCTATCTGCAATTTACTACAATCTAAATTGTCAACAGGAGTGAACTCTAAGTATCAAGTGCTGGGCCTCAGAAACAGAGCTTCCGAATATCACTGTGGTTGATCAATGTATGTTGTGCTGCGTATTACCCAAGAGCACTGAAAGGTCCAAACTGCGAATTTGACATCTCACCACCACTCAAAAACAAATGATTTTTGCTTGCTCTCTAATCTAGTCATTTTCCTTAACAGTTTATCAACATTTGAGAATATTTATATTTTATATTATAATATTTGAGAATAGAGCTTCAAGATGAAAATCTGAGAACTGAAACATTCTCAGCTTTGCAACATTTTCCAAGCTTTATTATGTTCTTTAGTACAGAAAGTTTTACCTAGACCCATTTAGATTACGTATGAATTGCATCTAGTGACATAAAACAGCTGACAAGTACGTCCTTGTCTTATGGAAATATTGAAGTTACTAATTGTAGAGAGTTGATTGCCTATTAAGACACGGGAACTACTGTAAAACCTGGTGAAAGAAACACTTCCCTCCTGTAAAACTAGGCAAAAAATCCCTCTATCATCAAGTCTTGGCATATGGTAGGCTGCTCTGACACACTGGTAATATAATGGCTGGGCATCGCAGTTAGGCATGAAGCTAACAGAATGTGTCGTCACCACTGTCTGAAATAGCATTTAATATAAACATACTAAAAACCATTTATCAAGGGATGAATTGAACTGAATAGGAAACTGCAGGCCAACTAGAAACAGAGAAGTAACAGTTTCTAAAAAGTCATAATGTCTGATTTCAGCAAGACTTATGAACAATATTTGCAGTTTCCGTACCCCACCAACCAATCAACAGAATTCCTACAAGGAACTATCAAGTAGTCAGAACTGGCTGTTAAGAGAGCCATCCTACTACCTCTCTCTCCATACCTTAAAAGATAATCCCGAAAGAATATAACTGTTCAGGGAAGGAGGAAGAGGTCATTTTCATCTGACTGCATGACTTACAATATAGGATGACTCATGGATTCTACATAGGATATGCTGAGGAATTGAAGTGGTGCATGTTAAGCCACTATTAAGACTGTTTAGTTCTAGGGCTGGTTAAATCTGATGAATTTAAGGTGTTCTGTCTCCACAGATAGCAAACGCAAATGAAGCTACAGCTTTCTGCAATTAAAGATTTGCACCCTAGCACGTACTTTAGGAATGCAAAACTTCAAACATGATTCTTAGAAGGCTGTAAAGGGCAAGCTCCTGAACTAGCAGTGCCCGTTGCAGAATTCAAGGGAGGAAGCTTCCTCTAGATAGAGACCAGTAACTAAGGCTAAGATTCACTTCAAAGCCTATCACCACTCCTAACCTCACTGAAAAACCTGCCAGCCCATGCAAACAGTATCACTCTGTAAACACTGTTTCATTCTAAAAGCACATGAAACTGGATTAAAAAAAAAAACCACAAACCTATCTGCAATATGATGCACAAGACAGGAATGCCCACACTAGCAAACACCTGAGCCAGAAAGTCAACATGATACAGCACAATACTGAGACTATATTAGCAGCTCCAAATGCAGTCTAGCCATCCTATTACTGCATTACCCAAGAGAACCTTTACTTTTCACTCACACACTGAATACTCTGACACCACAGGGGCTTCTTCATTACAGCTGCTCATTTGACAACTTCAAGGGCTATAAGAAAGACTCTCTACATGTAGTGTTACGTTCATCGTAGAGCTTGGGTATCCACAGTGGACTGACCAATAATTCCAGAAACATGTAATATTTTTTACAATAGTAAAGACTGTAATTCTTAATCTAAGTTTGCATTCTTCTGTTCAAAATATTTTTTTTTTCCCCTACAGTCCTAAGTGAGTCTTGGCTCTTAGAAATAGGTAACAGAAATAAATTCCAGTCTCTCAGTATAGCTGTTGGAGTTCTATTGTTCATTAAAGAGAAATGTTCTCATCATTTAATATTTTGTTGAAAGTTACCTCAAAGAAAGTTTTGAAAAGAGGATCACATAAATCAGATACAAAACTAACAAATTATTTTCCAAAATATTAAAACTATAGATGTATATCTTTAAGATACTTTAAGATATTCCAAGCATTATGCAGCAACATCATGCTTTTGAAAGTGCAAAGCTCCTCCGAATCTCCTGTCTCGATGGTCCCCTGAGCTGACATCTCAACTGCAATGACACAAGAGAAGGAGTCCCGGCTGCATGGGTTGAAGCTCAGGGTTCCATCCCATTGCCTACTCTCCTGAAGAAACAAGTTGCTGTTGACTACTGACATCCAATGTCCGTGTTAGTCCCACTGAACACTCCTATGAACAGCCTAAGAAAGAATATTTCAATGAAATTTGCTGCAAAACACAAATGAAACTTCCAGACATGAAAAAGTTTTACAAAAATACAGGACTTTCTACAGAAATACATACCTACCTCTCTTAAAAGGAAGAGAGTTGCTCTCTCTCAAGACAAAACAAATTAAATTAAAAGAGAGGCCTCTATAGATTTAGATGTTTCAGTCTGTTCCTGAATAAGAAAAGTAGCTTTCTCCACCAGGCTGCACTTCCATGCCATAAACCTTGGAACAGGACTTTTGTCATATGTTTCCTCTTAGATGGGGACTGAAGTTGAAATATTAAATCTTCAGTATCACAGGTACTAAGCAATTTTGAAGGAGGGAAAAAAAAAAAATCCCTTTTCTTTTAAATAGGCAATTTCTTTTTAAATATGGATGCATGAATCTAACTTTAGCTGTCCAGGTTTTCACATTTCTGATCTCAAATACAGAAAGTAGAGCATTAATCTAGTCTCTTGACTTCAAGGTTATCATTCATTGAGGTCAATGACTCCATCTCTGAAAAGCAAAACTTCCACTTTCAATATGACAACTGTTGCCCTTCAGAAAGCAACTGTGTTTAACTTGTTCCGGACTGCTTTCTCTCAACCCCTGACAAAAAACTAACAGGCAGAAAGACAACACTTAACAACTGAAAGGGAGTTATCTATATGAAAATAGTGGTTAACCCTGAAAGCATTCTTATTCCTACAAAGTGCTCATTAGTTATCTATATTTAAAACTTCCCCTACTAATGAGCAACTGTCTCTTACATTATTTTCTTGGTATCTTCTGTTTATGTTAAACTTCTGTTTAACTGCCTGGCCAAGACTTGAATATCCAACAAAAACTGCCTGTAATGATACAGTCAAATACATTAACAAATTAATGACCAACAGAATCTGTCCAACTGGCGTGAAAGTCATCAACCAGAAACAAAACCAGAACCAGCCTATATGGTGCTTCTGTACAGAATTAGAACACAGGTCAAATGTTTGCCACTTTACAACTTAGTTCTGGGTTTATGCCAACAACATACATCTCACAAAAGACATGTCAGGTATGCAATTACTTAAGTGGAACCATAGATAGTATAGTCATCATTTCCACAAGAAGATGCAGGTAACTGATAAAAAAGTGATGCCCCAGTAAATTTCTGGAATTCCCTGGTAAACCTTAAAGTAGCTCTCAACAAACTAGTTCAAAGGCATAGCAGCAGATCTGGTTTAAAGTAATACAGATGAACTTCAAAATACAGTGCAACAATATTGGACAGAATTTTTTTTCTGACTACAGAGTAACAGTGGAGTTGCTTTTCCTTTGTTGCTTGGGGTTTTTTTTTACTACCACCACATATAAAAAAAAACAAGTCTTCAAAATAGCAACAGGTGCAATGAAATCAGTATCTAAAATTTTAGGAATGAGATGTGAGACATGGCCAATTCTAAATTTTCATCTTACACTTCGATTTTCTTTTTTTACAGTTAGAGCAATATGATAATTTTCAACATTTTATCAAACTTGGATATATCATTTCTATTTTATATCGCTTCCTTGGTTCTCAACATCTCTCATGCATTCAATACATTTTCATGATGAAGAGAAGAATTTTATTTTTAAAATTATCTTATTTTTATCTACCTCATGTTAAAAAAAATACATAGGAAGTTCTATCACACAATTGGAGATAAAATAACCACCCTACACTTCTTTTTAATGATTTTACACCATCAAATCCCTGGATCGGTTTATATGGGCAAAAGAACTGAACAAAATATTATAACATTTATATACTATATATGTCTGTTTAAGACATAACTGACAACAGTTATACTGTTTCCATGCTGCCCTTACTATGCAGAAATGTCCCAAACAATATTGTTCAGTGGTCTTGTGGGAGAACTAAATCAGGAAGAGGTATCTGTTGTGTTTTAATACAAAGTGCATCATCATCAAAAAGCAGTTCAGAATATACAGACTCTTTTTCCTTCCCTTCTGCTTTCAAAAACAATGCTTCAACAACTGTTACGAGTTAATCTCCTTGGAGAGAGAGGATCAGCATGTGGTGCTAAGAAATGGATCCTTCTGCAACTTCTACTTTGGTTTAATAGATCTCAACTGAGATAAAAGTCCTGTTCTTACAAAGGTTAAGAAAAGACAAGAAGCTTTAAGGTCTTTAAACAGACAACTAATTATTTTTAGTTACATATTTATACTCTGCAGCTAACTAGAAAAATCAAAGCCAAAACTAGAAAGCTCTTTTGTTAGAAAACCAGATTGGTTTTATAAGGTATCTTCCACAAAGAGGAAAAAAAGTAACAACCAATCACACAAGCACACTCTGCCTAGCAGGTGCAGGACAAAGTCTAGCAATCACTTTGAAAACATGAACTTCTAAACACAAGATGAATCCTTGCTTGCAAGTATAGAGCAGAATACCAAAATTTTATGCTACTACAACATAAAGTTAACACGTACTAATATGATTATCAGCATAGTAACTACAACCATAATGGCATTAAAAGCATTGCCACTTACGGTTCCTTTCTTTCAGAAAATGTACTGGAGAGACTGATTGATTTCAAAGAACAAAGAAGTGAAAAAGAAAAAAAAATCATATTCTGAAAATAACTTTTTTATCACAAATATTATTCTGTGGTATTAGCTTTGGTATCACAACATGAATTCATAATGCGCAAGCATTCAAGTCTGAAACATACAGTTCTTCCTATAATGAGCTGAACGACCAACTTGACTTTTTGTAAAGTTTTTCACAGAAAAGAAGTATAGATCCTACAAAACCTATAAGTTACTAAGATTGACAAAAAGAAATTACTGAAAACTTTTCAGTTCTCCAAAGACTATCTTGTGCCCTTTTCGATATGTGTTCTACGTATCACAGGTGCTCAGAACAGGGTAAAAAGAGAAGTCAGACACGCTGCAAATTCGTTTTCTTGGTTAGCCAAATTGAAAATATGAAGAAATTGTGATATTTAATCTTATTTTCTACTTTTTTTGAAAAAAGTGTGGACCTTAATACATTTCTATGTTTTCAGCTTAAGTGATGATCTAAAATTCAAGTACTCAGACAGAAAAAGTGAAAAATTCCTCTTCCTCGAGTTACACTGTGGTTAATTTTAGGATTTTACAGATCAGTTTCCAGTGAAATGAAGTGATGCCCACTATAACAAAGCATTTATTTACCTTATAGAAGCTTTCATCTCTTAGCCAAAGATAGCTTAGACATTGCCGGCATCTCTGATCAGTCACCCAGATCAGTCACCCTCACAGCCAAGCCTCGTTGAAAATGCAAAAGAATCATCCTCCACAACCACAAAACCTTTCAATTTCTGGCCTGAGCTCTCACTAGCTACTTTGAACTTGAGAAAGGTATAAGCAGAGACATCATATGACTCTTGCTGTTCCTGCATCACAAAGTAATTACAGTACATCTTTTTATTTTAAGGCATGCAAATCATGTTTCTTCTCAGAACTTCATCATACCAGTATTGGCTCTCCTGCAAACTGCAAATAAATCTAACTTCCAACTTCTATGACACATCTGAAGCCTGAAAGTCTTTGTCATGATACCATTGTTTTTCACTGTTTTCTATCACAAGAAATCTAAATGAAGAATTTGGGCTTTAAAACTTAGAATTACTAGTTAAAATCCAAAATCCTGGAGACATTTATATTCCTTAAGCTTATAAATCTACAAGCTCACCATTATCAGAAATCCTGACCAAAATTGAAAGTGTTTAAGTTTTAAGTCAGATTGATGTACTACAACGTGAAACTTTGTTCTCTCAAACACTTTCAGACACATAAGATACTATTTCCAGTTGTGGGACAAATACTTTTAAAGCTTTCAAACCATTTTCTCAATAGTTAAGTTGGTAAACACTTTCATCTACAACACAACAAGAAAATAAGTGCCTACTAGACAGAGCTTCGCAAATCTGACAGAGAATCAAAATATTAAATTCAGAGACTTTAAATGCTATTCCTATGTATTTTTTTTTAAATAAAGGAAATATTCCTTGGAGTATTTTTATTTCTTTTTTCTCGTCTTTGCCTCACCTAATTTTAGAATTTAGACTCAGTTTTATTTGAGCTATAAACATACAACTTACAAATATTCAACTGAAATGAACGAATGTTTAGTTTTCACAGAATGAAATATCCACTTACAGCATCTTGGTCTTAATCCAACATGCTCCATGTAAATATACCCTCTAAAGCTGTTTATGCATGAACAGCTGATGCAACTGAAAACTGTCAATCAAGAGATGATCTGCACGCATACGTAAATCTATCTAGCTTTTTTTTTTTCCAAGCTCCAAGGATTCATGGATTTTAAAGTCGAACAAGCAAATGGAATATGTCTTACGTGTGCTTCACTGTTACAGGCCTCAAAACCTAAGTCACTGTTCATTGCTTAAATAAGGCATGTGTGTACCAAGAACTACATTAATCCTCCATACAACATCAAACTTATTTTACTTCTGCTGATCATGACTTTTCATGTCAAAATATTAACTGTATTTCCAGGAAAACAGTACTACTGTTTATGAAATAAAAAATAAGCTATTTAATCTGAAATGCACTTCACAGAGTATTTTGATTAGAAAAAACATGGAAAAATTTACTAAAACGTTGATTTTAAGAATCACTAGTTGCTTTCAAAGATGCTCAAAGATTCTATCCTAAGTTCTTGAGAAATTTTACAGTTATTGGACATAAGCATGTAATAAGGCACATAGAACTCTTACTTATGCACTTTATCAGGTGGATCCATAATATTTCTTTTTGATGAGTTAATGAATGATTGAAGGAGCATGACACTAAATAGGTGACATACATCTATTGGCAAGTGGGGGCATTAAAAGGAGGTAATTACAAACAAGACAAGTCTAAAAGTAGTATATGTAGTTAGCATCTTTAAAAGCAAATCCTTTTCTTGCAAGCTTTGGAAACAACATTACCATTCAGAAAAACTATTTTCTTCCCAGAGAAATGTAGAAGAGTTTCAAAGGCCAATGAAACATTTAAAAATTCTGCAGGTTCTTAAAATATTCTACTAAGGTTGGAATAACATAATTTTAGGGTACAGATAATAGAATAGAAACAAAAAGTACATTGAGAACATAGAAGATCTCCCCTTCCAAAAGCCTTTGAAAATAAAATCACCTGTATGCATCGTCTTCTTTCAAGTCTCATATCATCCTGTGGGGGGTGTGGGGGACAGGGGGAGTCCAGCAGCAAACAACACTCTAAAATGAAGAAAAAAAGAAGTAAATGTAAATATAAACTAATAAGACACCTAAAGAAATGTAAAGTTCCATTCTAATAGATCCACATTGTGCTTAGTTCAATCTTTGCTCTCAGGTATAACCACAGAGGTAAACGAGAAAAAATTAAGTTTTCCAAAAGTTATAGTAGAGACAGGCATTACAAATACTATTTTCCACTGACATCTGTTATCATATTGGGTTTTTTTAATTCTTCTAAGTGCCAAAATTTCAGTATTAACTTAAATTTCCATTGGTCATTGAACGGTTCTGAAAATTATGGTCATCCAAAAAGCTCTTCTCAAGTCTGCAAAGGTGAAATAACTGATAGTTACCTATCTTTGCAAAGCCCCTAAATATGTGTAGTTTTACAGACACTTGGGACTGTATCTATACAAACCACTGAACTATAAGTGTACATAAATATATAGATGTACGAGTCCATTTTTTTCCCTCATCTCATGTGAAACTGAATTAGGTTCACCTTACAGCAAATTATTCTCAGAGTGATAAAATTATGACTTTCTGCAAAGAGGTATCAGGTTTCTAGGAAGAAATCTCTAATGAAAATTAGAAAGAATGGTGGAAGTATGCAAAAAAAACCCAAAACAACAAACACAAATTTAACACCCAACACGTAACGTACCCCTGGTCAAAGTTCTTTTTCTAGTACTTTGCTGGAAAAAAAATGAAAACAAAGTACCATTGATACTCTACAACTTATGAAAATATCAAAGCCACTTCTAAATTACTGAAAATTTTAGAGAACCTCTGCAAATTACTCAACAGCTCAAACTGCAGAGTCTAGATTATTACTATTTAAACATCTCTTGATATATGCAAGTCCAAGAAAGAGTGTTTTGCCTAAAATGCACTTAGATCCTGCAGTTTGAGCAGAAAGCACTGCAGTTCATTTCTCCAGATTGTTTAAGCACTGCTTATACCCTAAGCCCAGTTAGCTTTTCTGCCACTATGGGGGCCAACAAAAGCTATCCATTCCACATCATGAATCAACAGCCTTGGTTTTTCACTGCTTTGGTTCCACAGAGATCCAAAATGTCACAGCCACACAGTAGCCACGAACTTGGCAAGGCTGATCAAGCACTGCCTAAGGCTACACAAGATCCTACAAACTAGGCACTCGCCCCTAAATTGCTTAAATTTGGACAAAAGATTCAGCCTGGTATGTATGCTATAAGTATATATATCACAGACAGACTCGGTGTCTTGCACTGAGCTTACTACCACTAAACTCAGCAGAAGCAATTAAGAACAAGAAAAAGAAAGAAAGAGAAAACTCTTCTTTATACTAAATAGACCCTGGATTTAAACAAATAAACAACAAAAGTCCTAGAGCACCACATACGCCCAGCCTACATGAGTGTCTTCAGGCTACAGAGTTATAGTTCCATTTTTTAAAGCTCTCTCTGGCCAAGATACATTTTTTACAGATTATAGAAAACCTTTCCCTGTAGTAGCTGCAAGGACTGAAGACATCACTCTTTCATCTTTACCACTTTGTAGCTCAAATTGAGCAGGGATCACCTCTCACTTGCATCAGTATAAGGTCAGTTTCAATACTAAACCAACTTAGTTCAAACTATCAACAAACACAGTTTGAGCAAAGGTAATTGATTTTCAGCCAAAATAGATTGTCTTACATTGTCTTCTGTCACTTCTACAATAGGAATGCAAAGCTCCAAAAGCAGCACAATAGCACATCTCTGTGAGATATTACCAAGGTATAGCTAAACAACTGGAAATGACACGGCTGATTTTGCCAGAGCAGTAAAGCAACTTCATAAACAAGAAGCTAAGCTTTTTGCTGTCAGGAAATTGATCTAGAATACTTTATAATCACTTTATAATACTAACTCTGAGAAGTATTTATCTTGCAAAGAATTCATAGAAGCATAAGAAATTAAAAACCTAATGGGAAAAGGTACCACATACAGATCTGAATTATTTTAGAATTTATAAGATGACACTAGAGCTACTGACAGTAAAGAAGAGATGCTGATCTAACTATGAAGTCGTTAACAGTTTATTAACAAGGAATCAATACATTCACCCACTTCATAGCTAACAAGCAAAACATATCTGTCACAAACCAACGTGTATCTTCAGGCTCCAACAGTTACTACGTTCTACAGAACTGGACAAGTAGTGTGAAATTAAGACTTGGAGTGGAAAGGCAGATCTCTATTATAGTACTGTATTCTCAGAGGGGATCCACAACATTAAGAGTAATTTTAAAATGTTACCAGAGAACAAATACACTGAGTTAGTGTGACAGTAACAGTATCACGGACACACAACTAAAAGCATAACATTTTAAGCTTCTTTTTTTTTAAAAAAAAAAGAAAATGAAAATGTACAAACAATTTGCAGACAATAGCTGCAGGGGCAACACATAAAACTCAGCAACTGTGTATCTTCTGTTGCACCACTGCATTGCCAAGTTCTTAAAACCAGAAGGCCTTTTACACAGCCTGTACAAGGGCTTCTTGGTGTAGATAATGAAGTGATGATAAGAGGAGGCAAGAACAAATCCCACTCATCACACATAGTCTGTAAGATCATTATTAGAAGAAATCCCTTAGAAATAACATTTACTGGGCTTCAAGAATCCAGTTTGATCTACTTACTGGTATAGAAAAAAAGTGAATTTGAAATAAAGGACTAGAGGAAGAGAAACAAGAAAGGTGATGAAAAACTAAGTATTGAAATTGGTACAGCAAACGAATAAAAGATGAAATCTTTCATTTAAACAAAGTGAAAAGTTCTTAGAAATTGACTGTGTGTGAAGCTACCACGCTAAAACTTTACTTCATGCTTTTATTTCCTGTTTTAATTACCGCTGCTTTCTGCTCTTCATCTTTCCTACCCACACAATGCTCCTCTGATCTCCTCAGAATACAGATAATGGGATTACCTATCCAAAGCCACTCCACATTCATGAATAATTTCAAGTGTAGAGTTCAGCTTTACTACAAAATGTTTAGTTAGATAAGCCAAAGGTGCTGAACATGTTTTATTCCAGGTTCACTCCATCATACTATAAAGATGGAAAAAAATAAAGCTCATGAGTCTCTGACATTTCCTTACATCTTAAGTCTAGTTTCTGTTAGCCTTAGAGGACTGTTTCGTTCCTGTGTATTTCTTAAGAGCACCCACTCCTTGCTTCAAATCACTTCTAATCATATGTTGCACATTTAGTTACTATAATAGACATTAATTTAAAGCATCTAGAGTTACATGATCCTACCCAATCCTATCCAATGCAAGTTTGCAAAATGTTAAAGGCAACTACCATAAACATTTTTAAAGAAAGGCCATCTTTCACTACAATTTTGCCTTACTTCTACGCATATATGAAGAATTCTTTCAATGACAAATTTAAATGCAGGTTGGTTTCCCAGGGTTTTTTTTTGTTAGTTGGTTGATTGGGTTTTGGTTTTTTTTTAATTTAATATTAACAATAGTACGTCCAAGAGCTTGAATTAAAAGGAAAATCTGCTGGGAAAGGATTTATTTTTTATATTTTAGTAATTAAAACACTTCATATACAGATTAATTTCCTTATTCAGTATCACTGTGCATTGTAAGATTCAATATGGCATCTTTTGCAAACTAATCACAACAAAGTTCTTGAAGTTCTTGCTCTGTGAAAAGGTTATTTTGTAATTTCTGAAGTCACACTCATGAAGAACCGAAGAAATTGCTGCATATCTCATGACTGCACACACTGTTGTGAGAGATGAACATAATTCAGGTCACTGACCTTCGGTAAATGCAGGCAGGCCTGTTGCTAGCAACATGAAATATAAATACTTACTCAGAAGCAAAAATGTTTATGTATTTACTAGGAAAATTATCCTGATGTGTATACCATTAAATTGAGACTAATATCATGCTGGAATATAATGGATCTAGACATATATAAATCTTCTGTTGTTATTATTCTATATCTCAACAGCCTATTCTTGAAATTACAGAAGGAAAACCAACGAGGTTGCTTGACATAAGACATACAGTGAAAAAGATTCACCAAATACACCAGATTTGGTGTGTTATTTAAAATTCTGCATAATAAAATGTGAAGTACAACCAATAGTAATGGAATTTAAAACAAATAAAAAATTCACATAGCGTGCTAGTGGCTGTCAACTTCCAGGACCAGTTCCCAGAGAGATGCAATTGAGGAATTCCAAAATCATTGTTTTTACAGCACCTAGCACATACAGCGTGTTGTATTACTAAGCAAAATCTTATGTGTTTGGATGTACTCATTACCATACATCTGAAAACTACATACACACATATGTGCGTTTGCTGCTTCTGTTCTTCAGATGTGATGCTACATTTAATTCTCAAAAATTGAAAGAAAAAGAAAACAAAAATCAGACTACACATACCCAACATACAAATCAGAACTCAGTTCATCATCTCACGTTCACCTAGAAAATCCCATACACAACATGAAAAGCAGATATTGTTCCAGCACGTAAACTCAGCATATCCCTCCACTTTTACTGTAACCTGCATGTCTCTATACTTGATAACCAATATACTGAGTGCTAAACAAAATATGAGTAATTCGTGATCTACATAACATTTAGCATCTTCCCAAAGAATTCAGAGATCCCTGTCTCTAGGTTTAAGTGTTTTGCTACTATGGAAAACACATTGGCTGAAAGTATTCACTGAAATGGTCAGCAACTACATTAAGACTATCTTTAGGTTTTAAAATTCAGAATTCAAGAAATAAAAAAAATAATATTCCTCTCCAGCTTAGTCTACATATTCGACATAAATACGAGCACAGTAATCTTTGTATGTCAATTTACTGCATGCTTAAGAAAGGCAATGCTAAAATTTTGGGAAGAGGATTTTTTCTTTATATACACGACAAGTTTCCAAGTTAGGTTAAAAGACAACCACTGCCAAAATGGAATTTATACTAAACTTTACTGATACAACATTCATCCTAAGAGCTTGTATTATACTTTGTACTTCCAATGAGTTTTAAAGGCTTATTGCTAAAATAGAAGACTATGCTAGTTTCTAGATCAGTGTTTGTGAGGTGCTTGTGAAACAACTGCATTCAAAACAAAATACACTCTATCATCATTTTTGGGTTCATGCCTTCAAATCCTTTTCAGTGTTCCAAACACTAAATATACGACATATGATGCAAGAACTCATTCTTTAAGTGTGAAAGCACGTACAAGCAGCTTCACTGAAATCAGAGTTTCACACCCAAATCAAAATCTGACAAAGTCAGAACTACAGTTGCAGTAGACCAAGTTCAGCAGCAGCACTACTACCTACTTGCCTGAGACAGTGCTAACATTACAGGGTCACACAGCAAACTGCACTGAGGAACTAACTCGGGTGGAAAAACAGGGAGGGAGCAGGGGGGAGGGGAAATTAAAAAAAAAAAAAATGCCAGTATTGGTGTCAAAATACTAAAACAGAAGCACACCTAATTTTACCATAGAAGGACCTACAATGGTGTCATTACAGTATTAATTCAGTAAGACTTCAGAGTGCAATCTGAATCTCTGATTTATAACATACATTTTTTTAAACCTTTTTATCAAAAGAAAAGTGTAACTTGCAAAAATCTAAAAAAAAAAAAAAATGTACTGCTTTCCTTGAGTATGAAGGAACTGAACAGTGTAAAACTTGAACCCTTCAGGCAGACAAATCGGGATTGCTTTTTAAATATTTATTTTCACATGAACCCCAGAATAAAGCTTACAGTTTTAGGAAGAATTAAACTGAGCCAATTCAGGAGAGGGGGGGTAATAACTAATAGGAAAAAAAAAAAAAAGGGGGAAAACAAAACGCCACAGATGCTAATATAAAAGTTCAAATACTTGAGATTTTTAGATGATTTGCATATGCTTCTTTCCTTACTCATGGACTAAAAATATTAATTTCAGAAGCACAAACTTTAAATATTTTTCAACGTAGTGACCATATAAGGAACTACAAATTAGAGGAGACAGACATTTTTTTCCACACACTATTAAGTGTCAAGGAAAACACATGTGGTCACATTTTAACTGTTTTGGAACAGCAAATCCAGACACTGTGTTTTACATTCCCCTCCTTCAATGAGGAGATGCTACAGTAGGAATTGTCCATCCCCTGCAAGACAATCATGACACACAATCAAAATTCTTGGATGGCACTGAACTCTTAGAACAAAGTACTTGCTTCTATACTATTTAATGGCCTCATTGAGTACACATGCAATTTCTACAGAGTCCCATTTACATGATTCTGGAAATAATACCACCTCAAACCCACATAAACATGAAGACAACAAAATTCTAGGAAAAGTAAAGGTATATATGAAATCCAGATTTTTTAAAAATTATTTCTGTGTCATCTTAAAAAGAAGATGTAACAATCCCATTCTTTTCATGTTAACACATGCATCCTACCTATGATTTCCTTAAAAGGTGACATCTGATAAGCAGGGATTTAATCGATATTTTTGGAGAAACAAACTTATTTGAGTTTAACGTTAAACATGAACTGAATATCAGCCAGTGAGTAAAGTTGTCTTTCAAAGTAGAACATTCATGAGGGCTGTAAACTAGTTTATCCCCAGCAATGTGCTCTCAGTTGTGAAATGTTTTTCAGAATTGAGATTTTCCTACAGATGACCTCAAAAAGATTGATCATTTAATTTACAAAAACTGTTTCTGTTCCTAGTGGTTGGTAAAAGACCTTAAAAAATGCAAAGCAAAACATATGCCACAATATATTTGCATTCATCAGTTTAGAATTTAAGACATAAAACAAGTCTCAAGAGAGTAGGACCTTCATACCTCTTCCCGTCTTCTTTCAGTCATAAAGTAAGCAAACAAAGAATTGAAGGAACACATAGAATTCATACAAAAGGTGGCCAAACATCACTCAATTTACAGATTTTTACTACAATCTGGATATTACTACAACTTATTATTCTTACAATTTAGTGGTAATGAAATGCTTCCAGACTTTGTTGTACCCTCTATTTAGAAAACAGACTCTACTTCTCAGAGTAAAAAGAGAGGGAAAACTCAGATCCAGCTTCTTCAACCTTTTCATTCTGGAGTTAGGACAGTACTTGTAGTGCTCTCCAGACAAGCAACGTGTTCTGAAATGCTTTTACCTCTCAAAAACTGCATTATACATATGTATAGTTACACACACACTCACAGATACGCTACACAAGAGGTAAGAGCAGTTGTTCTTTCCTGAAAATACAGACTATATTAACTGCAGTGTCTGTATACTGATGAAAACATAAAATCTTATTTTTCAACAGGGAAGACAACAGTTCCTACCTAAAAATTTGCCAAAGTAACTATTACAGGGGGAAAAAAAAAACCAAAACACACAAAAACATTAAAACAAAACAAACAAAAAAAAAAACACAATAAAAGTAATTCCAAGAAAGGGAAGAAACTAAAATGGACATCTGAATGGTATAGTATTTTCACAGCTACCAAGGTTTTAAAACAAAACACTACCACACAGAAAGCTGGAGTCTCTTAAAAAAGTGACCCATCCTTATCAAACGAAAAGTTACTACATTTTACCATTGTTAGTTTGCTTGTTTTAATGTTTTTGTTTTCTTTTCCCCTTTTAACTCTGCCCTGAAGCATGGCAAATTCCATATTGAGCTGCAATGTACATGTAACAGGAACCAGAAATTATTAAATTCACAGCTTATCATCATGTTTCAGTAAATACTACTGTAACAGAATTGATCAAAACCAGAGAGAATATAAAATCTTACTCAGACCACAACAAACTCCGATATAAAAATACTTCATACATTTATACAGATTACTGGGAAATGATCTGTACAGCAACTATCATATGTCTAAATGAAATAAGACCACTTCTCCATTTCAACTTTGGCAGGAGATAGTTCCGACATTACTTTCAAAGATGATCTAAAGTTACATATTTCAAGTGCATTTATAACAACCTAGATTTCATTGCCCTGATACAGTAGAAACTTTAATCTTGAAAGCTTACAAAATATTTAAATACATGAAGTTATGCACAGCTACTGGCTTCCAAATGAAAAAATAAACCAAATCGACCACACAAAACTGTAAACTGCTGGCTAGCTCCTTAAATAGATGGTGCTTACTTGTAAGACTTTGGGTAAGCACCTTGTTTCAGCCACACATTGCTTTGTGTGCCTTTCTAAATACTTTTTAACCTTTTCAAAACACATCATGAACTATCTGCTGTTTAATTGATTCCTGTATGACAGCTCCCATTGACCAATGCAATGCCATAATCTACCTTTTCCTTTCATCATTCAGGAGACTTAGACTGGATAGGCATACACATACCAGGTACTCTCTCCTTGTATGTTAACCATACGCCTGGGTCTTAAACCAGACTTTATCCCTTAAATCCCCTTATCTTCTGCTATACTTCCGATATGAAAAGTGATAATGGAGAAGTACTGCTGATATTTTTTCCATTTTAACATGATAAGTCACAGTTAACTGTCCAAGCTTCAAGTTTAGGCTGAAAAGCCTGCCTTACTTCCACCTTGTATCAAAATAAACTAAACGCAAATATCAAGTTTTCAAATGTCAGACTTTTCCTTAATGAATCTCTCAGATTTCACCCACTTAGGTTTTCTGGGAAACACTTGTTCAGAAATGTTTCTGAGCCACTGCATCTAAAAGGTGCAGGAAAAGAGAGAAATTTCTTCAGCTAGAAATACATACTCTTATCACCCTAGAAATCTTGCAGAACTCACATGCAAAGAGTCTCTAACAGAAAAAAAAACCTAGCCCTTAAACAATCAATGAGCTAGTGAAATCATTAAGTCTTTTTTAACAGGGCTTCAGCTACACCACCATTCTGGATGCTAAACTCACCAGGAACTCAGAAAAAAATATTAAAATTACTATATCTACAATACAGTCATTTTAAAAGCCTGCCACAGACCATGGCCTCTGCTCTAAGCTTTCTCCCTTTCTTTTCTTCTCTCAGGGAAACAGAGAAGACACAATCTGTCTTATCGTGAGGCAATAGGTTTTATGCAGGACAAGTTCACAAGCTTCTGATTTGTATTAAAGTAGTCCAACTCACTACTTTAGAAATAGGATACACATTCCACCTCCCGCAAGGTGAAGAGAATACAGTGATATAACAGGTTCACAGCAGCAATCAAAGCAGTTTTGGTTCACAAATGGCTATTCCTAAAAGTAAGTCTAAACACACTCTTCAAAGTGGATGGATAACCCTTTTTCTGTTTGTACAACTCAAAATGCCCAGCGCATTATTTCTCTTTTTTTCATGTACGTTGAAGACAGTATCTAAAATAGAACATGAAGCAGTTGTGCAAGTGTAGTAAACATGAACATAACCACAACTTAAGTTTGCTTACAGAACTCAGATTTGCCTTCTAATTAGATCTATCAACGTTAAAAGGTCTTAAATAGAATTTTAGGATTATTTCTAGTATTTTAGGATATTGCCCAAGTAACCAGGGCCTTAGACCTTAAGTTCACGGACAGGAAAGAGAAGATATAAGCTGTTTTAAGAGGAGCAATTCCTTATTTCCAAAATTACATATAACCACAACCGCTCTTCCAGCTCTTTTTAACCTGGAAACGAAAAACCAAGTTCCAGCTTTCGCCAGACGTGTCAGTACAGCAGCACCATGTTTAAAAATCTTGTACAACATGCTTTCAAATAGCAGTTCATATGAAGTTCAATAGCTTTGAAAATTGACAGTGGTCAAGTTCAGACTCCATGACAACCATATGTATTCCAAATTGATGGTGAATAAATTGAGTTGTTTCATTTAAATAAGAATTCTCAGACTGCAATTCGCCAAAAGCCAAAGCTGATTTAGATTTGGCTGCTGTGTTCCCATCCACACCCATCCTTGCCCTTAACCAATCAGTGCAGGTCCATCTCTTGCACCACGTCTGGCACCTGCCTCAGTCTCACCAAGTGCAATCTGCAATCTAGGATGGTGTAAAATATTCACCTTTTTTTGATCACTTTTTTGCTGACTCTGCACAGATCCAGAACCCAAGTCTGACTTTCAGCTTAAAACTCTACACAGTAAATAAGAATCTAATTGTTTTCTTTAGCATGTGCATAAAGCTAACACATTTATATTCTGCGTAATATTACTTGCCACAGAGAATTTTATTTGCATTTTTGTGCAGTCTTTGATGTCCTAGACCTTTGAAACTGGCACTTCTCAGGTCAGGGCCAGGAGTCCAAACACTTACTAAGCCAGCCATGCTCTAGGCCTGTGCCGAAGTAATAAACTGCTCATGGAGAGAGACTCTCACCGTGTTAGGTGTGTGACAGTAAAATGGTGATCTTTGCCTAAAAAAGCTCACTGTCCAATCAGGCCACATTTCACCACAGAAAGACAAAAGAAGGGAGCTCACAAACTTCAGCTATCTATAATGAGGTTTGCTGTATAGGCTAGGAATATGGTACAAGAGCAGTACAGAGCAGCCTAGCAGAAGTATCTCCAACAGTTCTTGCCACACTGCCACAGAACACCTTGAAGACCACAGCTAACATCTGGTTTGATACCAATAGTAACAGACCCTCACCTTTACCTGAAGAACACAAGCAAAATGTTTACAGGCTTTTCTATATATAGTTTGCGTCTGTCATAATCGTCTACATAAATAAATTTGAGGAAATAAATTTAGTCAAGCATGCCAACTACGAACTTCTCTGATGTTGGAAAGCTAAACAAAGTAAGACAACTTTTCACCACAGTACAATCCAGCATCCTTAACAATTCTCTCAGCCTAAGTATACCGAGAGGCCTAATTCAGGCTCAGTTGATCAATGTAACAGTAGGAGATAAATCTGAATTCTAAAGCAAAAATATTTCTATTTTGGATTACTTCAGCAACCACACACGGAAAGTTCTTTCTACTTAGGAGATCCTAATTTAAAGGAGTTGAGGAAATGTAGTTTTCAAAATTCAAGACACCTGTGCCATAAGCAAAATGCCATCTCTTTTTTACTACACACACTCATATACATTTTTTAAAAATATCAGAGCAGTTCAATATACAAATTCACAAATGTAAAGACACTTATTTTCACTATTAAATAACCCCCAGCGTTAAAGCCTCTTAACAAATGAGAGTGACTAAAATATTATCCCACTGACAACAAAGTATTCTATGTTCCATTTATACTCTCCCACACTCTCTTCGACTTTATTTGCATATTATTCCTAATTTGGTGGTTTTGCTACATTTTCATAATTCACATAGCAACCTTACAATGAGAAAATAAAACATTATCCAGGACCCCTTTCCTGTAAAATGCATAAGCACCAATTACACCCCATAAAGTTTCTTCTTCCTCTTCCCTTCAGGTAAGCACACTAATCACTGGACTGGAGAGTGATGTTTCCCCTTCTCTTCTTTGGGTTCTTATTGTACCCTAGTACAGATGACAGAAAGTCAAGTGATCTAGGTATTCTTACTGGAATGGAACAATATGAGTTTAGATTGTCTCCATCTGAGGAACACACCGAACTGCCAGAAAGGGTAACAGTCACCCCCCGTCTTTCCCAACTCTCAGGTGCACAGATGTGTTACCTTTCTTGGAAAGCTTTAGAGAACACATTGAATATATAGTAAAGCAAATCAAGCGTACATCAAAACTAAAAACTGTTCACATCTCTTTCGGGTTCATTTCCTGACAGTGGCTCAGCAAATGGTAAGAAAAACTTAAAAGCTACAATAAAAAGGCTAAATTTGGGGTTTTGTGACAAAGACGATGCCAGCTCATCTTACACAACTTTCCACCAATTGTATGCCTTCACAAGCAATGAAACACTTCAGGTAGCTATGCTGGCATTGAAGTTTTTTACCTTTACTTACATCATTAGAGTTTTTTTTGCTTAGCTTTTTAAGCTGGCCCAACATGAAAAAGTAAAGCAAAATTGACAACATACAGAATTTGCAAGTACACTTAACCAAGGGAGAAAGTGGACAGAAACTGTGTCTTGTGGTTCAATTTAGGCTACTGTCAAACAGCTGTATCATATTCCCCTGCAACACCCAGGCCCCCAAGAGGTAGGTGTTGCAATGAGGGCTATAAGTCCATCTGCAGCCCTGCATTAATTTCCCTCTGTCACATGAAAAAAAAAACATCTTTGAAGGAGGAAAGTACAGTAACTCTTGTATCACACTCATGAGATAATTTCCAACTCATATAACATTGCAATATTCTCCAAAACTACAGTACAGAAAAGTCTCCAAAATGCACAAATAGGTTTCTCCTTCTTTGTTCCTTCAGTGTAGTAAATAAATACATGAGAAAGTAAAGATTCCACATTTTCTTTACATCATTTACTTCGCAACTACAGCCTTTACATTTCTCAGAATACACATCAATGTCAGCTCCAAACATTTTTAACAAAATATGAATCATTTTAACGGAATGGTTTTTAACACAACTCAACACGGTTTTAAGTTCCATCTGTAGTGCATTTACCATGGCCTTATTCCCTGGTTAAGGAATCACTGACCTAGAAAACTCTCATTGAAGAAGGAGATAAATTAATGAACTTCAGTAAATTTTCATGTAATCTAGTGATGGCGTAAAAGTACCTTCTTTCTCAGATTTAAAATTCTGATGTTGTATTTTTTGTAAGCCTCCATCTCTGCTGCTAAGCTTAATGTTAAATCAAATTTTAGTGTATCCCAAGATATATCAAGATACTACTTCAGATGTAGTAGGCTACAACATTTTTCTGTGTTTCAAATGGTATTATAACCCATTAAAAATAATTCAGACGCTCAATTCAAGACATACATGTGCACGGATGTTCACACACACAGGGAGAAGAGCCAGTATGGACAGTGTGTACTCATCAACCAACAAAAGCTTTACTGGGATACATTTGTTATGATACTGACTTCAAACATTCATGGCTGCTATACCTCTACACAATATGGCTACATGTAGCTAACTGGACACTCTAGGTTGTGCCAGAAAAAATCATTGCCTTTTCTGTTATAAGTTTAAAAAAGAAATGAACAAACAAACAACAAAAAATACACAGCAGTAAGTCCAGAACACACTCATCATTATCTAATATGACCTTCTACACAACTTATTTAGAATTGCATCCAGTAATTCTTCATCAAGACTTCATCACTGTATGGAATACCCCACCATACCATCTAATAATTTTAAATCCTTAAGAGACCAAGAAACCAAGACAATCTCATATCAAGTGGAACTGATTGCCAGTCACCATTAAAATTGTGTTATTTACTGCTTATCAATATAAGAATACAATGACTTTCTCATGTGGAAAAGGTTTTATCACTCTAACAAAAGGCTACAAACACCCTGTCATAAGGTAACTCAATCCAAAGTTCAAATTCCCAATCATGTTTGCAAGTTACCTTTTGTCAGTAACTGACCACATACCTTCCTCCCTGTACTCCGCCCCTCCTTTAGCCCACAACAAATGTGAGAGACTTTGCTTTCTCTCAGACAACACAAAAAGGTTAAGGCTAAGGATGAAGTAGCACACCATTGCTAAGCCAATCTAATTATTTGCTGTTACAAACAAGAAAAATAAGAAACACAAAGGAGGTGTTAGGGGGTGGAGCTGCTCTGCTCACATTCCTCCATTTCCCAATCTTCACCACTCTAGCACAAACTGACCCAAAAGAAAACCAACTTTTGCCAGGTTTGCTTACTGGGTTTCTCACCCACACAGACGATGAGTAAGTGTCTTTTTTCTTTAAGGTTTTAAACGCTTCAAAGAACTCTGGAATTTATTTAATAACTATGTTATACCATGGTCTTGAGAAGGTAGTTCAAGCTTAGCCTGTCAACTTGGGATAAGGCTTTCAATCCCTTCTTGAGTACAGTCACTGTGGAGATGTATGGAATTCATTTTTGAATACTCTCCGAAAGCAGTCATAAGATGGAAGTCTAAAAGACATCTCTCGTCAAGATAAAAGCCCAGGAAAATTCTAACACAAGCCTTTCCAATTAATTTCATCTAACTAGATTTTTATGAAGCCAAATAGAAGAAGTTGAACTTTAGGCTTTACATGAACTTCACCAATTCCAGCATCCGAATAAAGATTATAAACTGATTAAGCTAATGCTTTCCAAGTTGCTTGTCATTTGTTCAAGGAGGAGACCCTGCACTAAAACTTTTGAGAAAATTATCCATTAAAGTATTTCTGTGACATGCTAAGATCATACAACTTTGTGATTATTTAATGGTATCTCTGCCAGCATCAGAAGTTGCTTCTGACCAGAGGAGTTTGGGTTTCTGTAGCTTTTTTTTTTTTCCAATTGAAAATTCCTAAAATTACTTTAATAAGGCAGGTTGCAGGAAGGAAATTAGGATGAATTAAAAAACAAACCACAAAAACACAAGCAGCTTTAAAATCCCGACCTTACAGACCTCCATAGAGTACTCAAGATCACCACGTCTGAGGTATATCTAGGAAATAAAAAGGCAGGGAAATCTTTAGTGTCCCACTGAAGTCCTTGCAGACTTCCAAGAATAGCTTGCTAGATGAAAAGACTCCAAAGCAAAGCCACTTTTACAGCAGATTTTTTCTTTCATTTTCTACTAATGTTACTGAACTGGTGTATTTCATGTAATGATGTACTGTGCTTCTTAAGAACAACTGCTGTAAAAATATAACTTTTCATACAGACCTGCTCTTTTATGCATTTTGTGAAAGAGCTCAACAAGAAGGTCGTAAGTGCAATCTGGCACACTCTGTGGATGATGCCAAGAGAAGTAACCTTAAAAAGAATACATTTCTTCTAGACACGTATGAAAGAGTAATACATGAAATCACAGGCTGATAGCAAAGGGATAAGAAAAGCAAGATTCAGAGCTCATGCCAGGTGCACCGAACGGACCAATTGAAGCTCAATAAAACTCATCTCTGTAGTCCTTCATACAGCCAGTTTCCAGTGTACAGCAAAAAGGAAACACTGAACAGTACAATGTAGTCATCAGGATGGTCACAACAGAGAGCTCTGTCCCAGTTCGTAACACTAGACTGACACCTTTCCTTTCCAGCATAAGCTAGAAGAAGCAAAGTCACATTTAACGGCTTCAAAACTGGAATTTCCTTCTTCCCAACACTCCTTTAAAAAAAAAAAAAAAGCACGTTGGAAATAAGCCAGGCTCCCACACTGCTAATTTGAATGGAACATAAAGGGGACTTACGAGCTTTAGAGCGTAAGAGACCTCTCTGGAGTTCAGTGGTGCTTCACTGAATTTATGTGAGGGAAGACGGATCCCTACATGGATTGAGCAGCCAAGGCCTACTCTCCCTTTTGTGCTCATAGATGTTTTTATTCAAACTATTGCAAGTTAGCTTCATACTGGATTAACAGGAATTACTAGAAAGCATTGAGATGTTCCTCATGGTGACTCTGTGTTGAGGAAAGAGCAAGAGACATGCTCACCTATACAGATTATATCTGACACAGACACTGCCTGAAAACATTGAGTAGTCTTCCTCACTTTCCTGAAGGGGTCAAGGAGGTGGGATGATATCCTGAAGGGCAACAAAGTGGGGAGTCCTGAAATGCAGGACAGTCAATCCAAAGCAAGTTAGGGAAAAAGAGAAACTAGGTTTACGAAAAGCACAATGAATTGCTGAAGCAGCAAATGGGAGAAGGGGAAAGACAGATACTAAATACTAAACCAGTTAAACCATTATTTGACTAAGGAACCTCAGCTACTCCTAGAAACTGAGCAATGCCATATTTTTTAATCACAAGCCAAAAGTCTTGAGCCACAAAAATAAAACCATGCGTAACACACCCATGAACAAAGTTTACTGAAGAGTAGACTGGAACCAGACCCAAAGCACAAGACAATATGATGGGATTAAAAAAGCCCAAACAGACAAGCCAGAAGCCACTGAAAAGATACAACATTTATGAGTAATACTTTTATTTAATAACCAAAAAGGAACTGATTGAACATTTCCAAAGACAACTACTGTAATTCACAACAGTGCTTGCCCTATTAGCATGCACATCCTGATAGCAGGCTGCTTAATAATCTGACCTAGAACAGTTGGCCTAACAAAACAAAAACCTGCAAGCTCAGAGTATGTGTTTAAGTGTATTCTCATGTAAGAATGCAAAAGTAAGATGTTGTCCAACACATTTTGCATGGAGAAAGTATGCATTGCAACGTACTTAAGGTGCTCCTTCTCTCAGTCCACCCAAAGGCTTAGAGAAGCAAAGGAGAAAACATTCCATTGGTTTTTTTTCCTGCTATAAAGACCAATTGTCGTGTCCTATCTTTCATTTTTTCCATTTGAAGCCACTTTAGGTTATTAAAATACGGGTGGATTCATGTTAAGGAATTAGTACTGTCTACTTTCAGAACTAATAGGGACAGTTATGAAAAAAAAATAAAATAACTTGAACAAAAGTACTAGGTATCTGAACACACAAAAGTGAAACAATAGCATAATCCCAGCAGCCCTGGTCATGTACTTAGGGTGAAAAGCAAGTAGAGAACAAGGTGCTGAGGCATGAATAGTTGCTGAGGGATATGGTTTAGTTTAGTGGTGAGCTTAGCAGTGTGAGGTTAGTGGTTGGACTCAATGACCTTAAAGGTCTTTTCTAACCAAAACAATTCTATGATAAAAGGAACAGTGAATATATCTATGTAAAAGTAAAATAGAATTCAAGTAAAAATTTCAGAACTGCATGAGATTCAGAGGAAACCTATCTATTGTATTCTGATCACGTTTGGGAGAGGGGTTAAAAAAAAGAAAGAAAGCTTTTAATTTTCTGTTAAGAGGTTTTAGTCCTTAAAATGTGGATACTTTTTTCCCCCTCAAATGCACCATTCCTATGGGGGGGAAAAGAAAGTAAGAACAAGTAAGAAAGAAGAAAACATTGGATAACTGATGAAAAAAGAGAGACAGAGCACCTAGAAAGGGCATGGGAAAAAAAGGGAATGAGCACAAGTCAGAAAATTGAAAAAAGAGCAAGTGAGACTGAGGAAGAACTACAGGAAGAGCATAAGTGAAAAGAGCAAGAAAACAGATGCATCAAGACTAGGAGAGTTAGAGAGCAAGCAAAAGAGTTAGAGAATTTGTTACTTGTTGGTAACACAAGAGCACAGACCAGCAGAACAGCATCAGAGTGCGAACATTAGTGACGGAGCGAGCAAGCACGGAAGTTTGAGATAGCAAGCAGAAGTCTGAGAGAAGAAGAGCCACTGCAGGGGGATGGGATGGGACAGGACACTGACAGAAGAGTGATTTACTACAGGAGGGGTGGCGAAAATTCCATAGAATTATGTTCTTCATTAAGTAACAGTGCTATCAGAGGCAGTTAACCAACCCCTGCCTCCTCTAGGCACCCTGTTCCTGTCCACCCACACAACCTCATTCCATTATCTCATCAAATGTCTGAGCAGCGGCATCGTGTACTGGGTCTGGGAACTGATCTGACTGAAAAGTAACCTGATTCTCCACCCCCACACACACACAAATGTTATATATAAAATTATATATTTCAGCCAACTCAGTTTCCAAGTCTGATTCATTGGTTGGTCTTACAAACAGCTGTGCCAATACAAAGCAGGTGGGAACAAGCAGACAGAATTTGGACAGAAGGGGAGCTGGTTAAGCGGTAATTGCCTTCAAAGAACTCCTCCTTGCACACTTTGCCTTAGAACAACTCTTTCAACAACTTCCCTCAAAATGCTTCAGTACCTCTGCATCTTGCACCATGAACTTCCCGTCAGTTTGCTAATACTTAACGCTGTAAAACAAACACATATAATGCCATCAGATTAAATACTATACATGCCCTACACCCCTCATAGATGGTATGAAAACAACAGTTGTCCAGGCACAGTTTTGGGGAGAACAAGGTAATTTTCAGCAGCCCCAGGAAAACATACACAGATTTGGGTGGGTAGATGGAGAAAATGGTTTAGGGTAGAAGCGGTGAGAAAACCAATGTTACTTGTGTTTTTCTACAAATATACTGCTCTTTGCTCTTCTGCCTTTATGCACTCTCTCAGCACTGAAATTATGTACCAGCCTATGGTCTTATCTCATGCTACACAATGGTATTGATCTGGACAAAAAAAAAAAAAAAAAAAAAAGAAGAAGATAAGAAGTCTTCTCAAATTTCCCCCCAAATTTAAGAAGGTATAGTAGCAGACAACCAATAGTTTCAATCTTTACTCATCAGGTTCTGTCAGTTTTCTTCCTTTCACTGCCACTACTACGAACCAGTGTCTCAAGACTGTGACAAGTTTGATTAGCTGAAACCAGAACACAGATTATTATTGTAGAAGAGTCGCATAAGACATTTAGGTAATTCTCCCTCAAATACAAGAAAACCCAACCATACAAAAGTGTGGTTTACACACACAGTATACACTTGCACAGGTAACTCATTGTTCCCAAAACTGTTCACTCTCAGGTAGTTGACCCATAAGGTTGAGAACTCAACCACACCAAGAAGAAGAGGTGGGAGCTCCATACAATCAAGACAAAGATGTTTTACTCATGTAAACTGGGCAAATACAATATATTAATTTCTCCATGTGAAAAAAAAAAAGTTTTATAGGTATCATAAAAATCACAGACTAAATTAAGAAATGTTTAAGGCAGGCCTGACACATAATTCTGTCTGTTTTATATCTTTTGTAACATAATATTCACTTAACACAATCAAATCTATTTTATTCATTGAACAAACGCTTACCATGTACATCAGAAGGACAGTACATGGAAAACAAAGATATACAGTAAATGCCACTGATACTACCGATGATATGACTTACTGCAATACTCCATTAGTTCTTTCTGAAATTGAGGTATGTACATCAAATGGGGCAAAAGACTGCAAGTAAAACATGATTTAAGACAAGTGAACACCTTGTCTTTAAAAGGAGCTTGAACTCTAATTCCCTCAAATTTTCAAACAAATCCTAAATTCCTTGAGCAGACCTCTATCTGGATATGCTGAGTCACTCTCCAACCTTAAGAGACTGCTTCTCCGAGTTACAAAGCACACAGAATACAAACTTCAGTCAAATGCAACTGCAAGCACACAGCATCCTGCTATTAAGATGCCCAAACCCTTAACACCTCAGCTCTGCCCACTGTGTCACTGTGTAACTTTGGGCAAGTCACTTTACCTTTTTGCTTTCATTCCCCTTGCTAAAAAGCAGCTAACATGTATTTATCTCCTGTTAGCAAGTGCTTTGTGTATGGAAAGCAACATAAGTGCTATCCTAAATGCATAAAAAAACTCTCTCCCCAGCCCCCCAAGAACAGGAACTCAGTGCCTTAAGCTACCAATACGCAAGACAGACAAACATTTCTATGTTTCGTGGTTGGTTGGGTTTTTTTTCTGTACATTTCTGTACAATTCCTGAAAAACATTTTTCTTCCACAACATGCTAAAAGAATCTGTTAGCATTTGCCAGATTCAGATACTGGAATCTTACATCTATGCACAGGCCTATGACAAAGTCACTGAGACCTAGCACAAGGTCTGGACGTTGCTCAATTATTAACAACCTGTACTCATCATTTATAAAAATACATTTACTGTATGATGAAAGGTAGTTCAGATCACCAAAAGTAAGAGTTAAAGTTTCCCATTTTTGTCAGTGTTTGACTGCTTGACTTAAGCTTGGGAATTATATTATTTATTTCCATGGAAGCCAAATGCAATTCTTCAGGGATATTCAAGATAAAAATCTAAAGACTTTGTTTACAACATACGGAATACAATGCATACGTGTTTCCTCAAACACATAAATAAACTTGGACTGTCAAATTAGGAGCTCGCAAGTTTTAGAATATACTAACATATGACTTACAAACTGTATTCTGAGACCACTGTATGCTTGTTAAAAATGTATCTTGAGCTTCTGCTTCACCTCAAACCACAGATCTCACATTGTTTTATGCCAAAAAAACTGCTTTAATTTACAAAGATTAAGATTATTTTTTCTAAAGTAGCGGTAATCCAGAGAAAGAGAATGAAGCAAGGCATATAAAAATCTTGTATCAGAAAATACCAAGGGGAAATTTTTCAAATATCGAACTAAAATAATTAAACTCTTCACGTCATATTCAAATTCTTGTATAGAAATAATTGCATATTCTCACATTTCAATAAAATTAGCTAGGAATTACAAGACTCAAAATCTTAAAAAGAGTGAGGCCAACAGTACGACAAAACACTGTTTTAGGTATGTAGATCTAACATTTGATGGTAAAATACTTTTGAAGTAAAACAAAAACAGTGATAAATACATACATGTCCCTTGAACAGATTCTGGATATACACATTGAAGGGCAACAAATGTAAACTAAGGGTAAGGAACTCTTGTTGACACACACAAAAAGTTATTTACCGATCTCAATGAGAACATTAAGATCTAGAAATTATCTTTATTACATTGGGCAGAATGGAAAAAAAAAAAACACTACCATCACCACCCTTCCCAAAAAAACCCTAAAAGATTCCTGTGCTTCAGAACGTAAGTCTACCATGAACTTCTCAGTACTGGGAAAACGTTTAATGACATAAATTAAATACAAAATTGGGACAGTTCATGTTAACATGGTTTCTTACTAAGCATCTAGAAAGTTTATTGAGATTATTTTTTTTCTGCTATTAAATAAAAGCCTCACACCCTAAAAGTACTGCACAGAAATCATGGATATAGACTGACCGTAGGTCACTGAACATCTCTAATGTTTCCAAATGCAAAGCACTTCACGCAAACATCAGCAGAACTTCAGAAGACCCCTTAAAAATGCAGTTTGTCATATACGTACATTCCTTTCCCACACATACTGAACACTGAGATCAATGTCCTTGGGTATCACAACATATATTTTACCTTTATATTTCATCTCAATTAGAACAGTAGCTAAACTGAAACAAACATATTTTTAAAAATCTCCGTTTCAATCACAGGAGTAGCATTTGTATAAACTGTGCAGAAGAATGACTTCAAAACATGACACTTGAACCCTGTGAACCGTAGGTAGAACTTGTTCTCTCATTTCTTGCAATACCTGAATTAAGATCATACCTGGTTAAGATCACCTAGCAGAAAATCAGAATGATATACCTGCATTACGCAAGTATACAACTACTTCCTTGCATTCTAAGGAGAGAAAAGAGAGAACTCGTGATAACACATGTAACTTGACCAACATGTTTTTCTTCGCTTTATTAACCTCTGTAAGAACCTAAATAGACATTTTTTAGCAAAAATTTGTACTTTGGTTTAGTTCAGTTGTGAGGTAGTATGCAAATTAAGGGCACTAGGTTGTTATCTTCATATCAACATTTAAAAATTGCCACTGTTCTAATCGTTCCATACGTGAGAAAAGCACTACTAGTTCCCATCACATGAAGCAAATCCATGCCTGATTTAAGAATGACCACAAGACTTGTCAGTGTTATTATTAACTGCTAAGGTAAGGCAACCAAGCAGTTGTACTCCAACAACACTGTTTCCACATGTGTAATTTGATTTCTTAAGGTTTCAAAACTAAGCTCATAAAGTTTTAACATATCCATGCTGTGAACATGACTCTGGTTAATTTAACTCCACAGAGATACTTAAATGAATGTTTTGATGGGGAAAAAGACTTAACATAGATTCCTATGGACACTGTGAAACGCAAATCATGACTGCAATGCCCTGTAAAATACAGGTGACAATGTCCCCAAATAAACCCTACAAAGACAGGAGATAAATTGCCTTCTAAGGACCACATCAGATGCCATTAATGACTTCCATTCATGCCTCCAGATTATTAGGTTTTAAACCTTCTATCACTAAGCTTTTGTAGAACAGACATCAGGTAAATTACAATAACTCAGCACCCTTTTCATTTACCAGAAGAAAAAAAACAAACGGCGAACACATATGCACCTACACAAGACCATACCAAAACTGCCGCACAGGAGAACATTAGGAACTAACGCGTATGAATCTCATAGTCACGAGATCCTGATTAAATGGAGAAAGAAATATTACTTTCTTCACATTGTACACTACAAAATAAAACAGAAATCAGATCCCAGCTAACACCTCTAAGCAGTACAACAATGCAGAATCAAGAAATTTTTAACTATGCTCTTATAATACAAATTTCAACTATAGTTTATACAGTATCATATATACTCTTTCCACTCAGCCTTCAACATAAATGAATTATTTATGATGCTGTCTCTAGTAGACATAGTTCACAAAAGACATTAATTCACTTAGAAACTAAGCTTATGAAACACAGTCTTAAAAATAATAAACCATCAAGAAGAGGTTTAGAAGACAGAAAGGTCATTCAAAATTAAGCTGTACTAACTGCACAGTTAACTGACCTCTCTCCAGCACTGGACCTACTAGTGCTTCTAACATTGGAGTAAAGTGTAATGAAAGTTTGAAGCCTTAGCATATATAGACCTTCAGCAAAAGTCTGATTTAAGGGGGAAGACGGACAGATATATGCAATCATGTACAGGTTCAGCATTTGCAGTAATGATAACTCTCCTGCCCAAAGCCTGCCATAAAAATCTCAGCTTCTGAAGGCACACTACGTTATGAACAGGAAAGCCACCTTAAATACAAGAACACAGAAGTCTAAGTTCATTAACATCTGATCATGGTGAAAAATGTACATTCAATTGTGTTATTCCACAACTACGACCTACTAGTTGTACTATTTGTGACTAACTTCTACAGAAAGGGAAACTGTGGAGATCTTCATGCAACAACCGCTTCTTGTAATGCCAACAGACACATCAATGTATTTCAAACACTAACTTGCAATTTTTGGCGTACCATTAAATTAATGCCTACTCATCCACAAGTTAGAAAGAAAAACAACAAAGAAGCCAGAATGAGACACAATCCAGGAAAATTACTGAGCTTCCAATATCAATCAGATTTCCAAGGAGTGTATTAGAAACTGATTTCTCTATAATCACACATATATTTGATACATATTTACTGTGTGAGTCCTGTTAAAACTTTATTTAAAACATACTAACTTCCGTAACTGACAATATTTTTTTTCCTCTTTTTACCCCTTCCTTTCAATTTAAACAGTAACCTGATAGCATGGACACAAAAGTATTTCCTCTAAAAGGAAGTGGATGCCCTGTGCTCCGATTGGCCCCTCAGCGACAGGTCCACTGTCAAAGCAAATGAGAAGTTATTAGCAAGTTACATAGTCTACACAAATTAACATTTGAGTAGGCAGAAGTAAA
This sequence comes from Urocolius indicus, assembly GCA_013401255.1. Classification (NCBI taxonomy): domain Eukaryota; kingdom Metazoa; phylum Chordata; class Aves; order Coliiformes; family Coliidae; genus Urocolius; species Urocolius indicus. The sequence continues at coordinate 25,323 of WBNH01003355.1, read as the reverse complement.
CAGGATTTTGAACAAACAAGAATGTTAGCTACCTGTGTTTGAAGGTAGGAAGACAAAAAGTAAGGAACAATAGGTTTTCAGGACTCTGAGGTTTAAAAGTTTCACTAGCAAGTTTGATTTCATTACTAAAACGTATTTAACTATGACAACCAGTTAATTCTACTAGTTTGATTTTTTTCAGTAACTCATCAAGATTTAATTTTTTTCAATTATATTTTGAAATAATAACACTGCCACCATAAATCAATTTGTACATTTCCATTTCTCTCTCGTTTCACCATCAAAACAGTTATTAAAAGGCAGAAACTTTTCAATACAGAGATGTACTAATATATTATTAACTATCCTTTAACTGACTCAAAATACAGTCTATTTTTATTTGCCTCTGGAGGGAGGAAAAAAAAAGAAAAATAAAAGGTTTTTGAACTTTATTACGTAACAAATTGAAAGCTTGGTTTCTTACAGCTGGAACAAAACTGACACTTTTAAAAGAGTTAATTTCACTTTCATTTACTAAGTTTCACTTTCAGGTATTTAGTCCTAAGACCTTGGAAACTTTGCAAGGAGTATGTTTGCAAATAAGTGTTAGCTATGTTATATTAACTACAGAAACATTTCTTTTGCTTTTAAGAAATGTTATATTCAGAGCTGAAATTACACTGATGATGTTCTCATACAGGGTAACCGAAATAGCTTCTATCTAGACTTCATCAGAGGCTCCAGAGCATTCATACTGTGTGGAAGCAAGCAGAGTTGAGAGGGAACTATTGCACATTTCCCTAGCCCTTCGGTGGGCATTCTTCCAGTAAATCATATGGACGGGACATTTCAGAATGAATGAGGATATGAGAGCGTTGGGACCTTTCATACTGAGGCACCACATCTCCAATCTTTTCAACTGTGGAAGGACTCACCCATCTTTCAGAGACTGAGGAGGGGAAGGAAAAAAAAAAGGAGGAAAGCAACAGAGTGGAAAGGAAACTTTATGAAGACAATGGGACTTGGCCTATCTCATCTCTATGTGCCTTCTAGACAAAAAGAAGTCTCTTTTTCTATCTATGCTCAGACAAGTAAACCATAATTGAGCACCCACAGATACTGGACAAGACTCATATATATGAGTATTAGAGGAAATGGAGCTAAACTCCAAATAAAGCTGTGCTAAGTGTGAACAAGAGACCTATTCTAAGGTAATGAAATACATTTGTACTAGTGGAAGCCGTTATTTTTTCAGTTGTGCTTGGATGAAACAGAATCAGACACAGAATTTTACCTCCTTCCCCATAATGGAACAAGTTAACCAATGAAGATCAATTGCAAATGATTGTATTAATTGTTACACTTAACTAATGATTAGGTCACTGCAATTCTATTGGTATATTGCGTCACCTCGAAGAGAGACTACTGGATACATATAGAGACTACTTGTACATATAGAGTATGTCTTTCTGGAAGTAATAATTGTTTCTAATTATCAACATTTCCCCAGTGTTTTTAAACCATCAATGAAGTACAGTTCCCATATCTCTCCTCCTGAAGGACCCATGGAGGTGAGGAAGGAAAAGAATGTCATTTACTTTTTTCTCATAAGCGTACAAGAAATGTATGTTTGCTCTGACAGGTTTTTCATAGTTTTTCAAATAGTCTTAGAGCAAAACACAAGTCTCACTGCATAAACTTATCAAGTCTTTTAGACTTCTTCAAAGTCTGATTAGCTAACAAGTTATTACATAACCTTTTTTTTTTAAATATGTTTCTTACCAAACTCTTAACTAAAAAAAAAAAAAAAAAGAGATGAAACGGTAAACTTAACAAACAATCTATTGTACTCAGTTATAAAGACAAAAGCAGCAGTTCTCTGTAAATAATCCCACTCTACAACAACAGATCTATTTACAAAAGGATTTCAGAAGTTATACAAGTCTCTCTCATGCTCCCATAAAACAAAGATATCGGAAAGTTTCTTAATACATTTTGGAGGTCTCCAAATGGCGTTAAAAATTACCATAGGAAGACTCAACATGTACCAACCTTGCTCAAAAATCTAAGTTGTAACAACAACTTTCAAGCTGTAGTCCTATAGTCAGGGTTAAAAACCACCTGAAATAGAGGTCTAAAGAGGAAAGCTGAAAAGAGAAGCTAATTATAGCAACAAAATTGCTTCTTTGGTAAGAGTATGCTTCAGTCTTCAAATTACCACCCATTTCAGTTCAGACAACACTGTAAAATGCTATCATAGCAAACAAAGGTACAGTTTTTCATGCGTTTATCCAGCCTTTCTGACTAATGTCACATGACCAAGAGGAACAGCATCAAGCGTACCAGTAATAAACTAAACGGGACTTTTTCACTTTACGCAAGGTGTTGACTAACTAATTTGAACTAAAACGACAAAAATGTCACAGTAAATCCATTAAGGTAAAACCTAATAATACAGTTAATCCAGGCACATCTTTCTTTGCAAGGCCCTACCAGAATTAAGATTTTTTTAAAATATGGTATATATGTTAGCAAGTATGTCCCAAACAAATTTAACTTTAAAAATTAAGACTAGGAACACTGTTTCTACCAGATACCAGTCATATTTTTCTACTTTGTTTAAACTATCACCCAGTTTGTGAGAAGTCATTTATGGTCCTCGTGTGTCAATTCCCAACCTATGTAAAACCCACACGTTTTAAAAATTGATATATTCCTGACAACTACCTCATTATTTTACATAAGTAAGAGAATACTGACCATAAATTGACACTGAAATTGAGAACTCTTGGCTGCTATTAGGTAAAATTATCCTTGTTGCAGCTTCTCAGTCACTGTCCAACATGGGGGAGGGGATTCCAATGACAAGTTCTAAATCCAACCAAATATTGATTCAGGAAGGGTAACATCACTGCCCATGTAACGAACTGTCTTTCTTACCTCTTTGCCTGGAAACGATATCAAACTATTGTCACTTGTGAACGCATACACAATAATTTAGCAGAAGCAATTACTCTCTTTTCTTGATTTAAAAAGACTGCGCTCTTTATTCAATTTTGAACAAGATACGTTTGCTTTACTCAAACAATACTCAAAAAACATGAATTGAGCTCAATGAGCTTCATAAACTCTAATAGAATTTTTAATTCACAGAAGAAAATGTAAATTTAACACATCATACACATAGTCTACTTCAGACTGCAAATAAAAACACTGTCATTCTAAATAATTCATGTAAGCCAAAAATATGAAATGTAGCCTACAAAAGTAGTCTATATATACACACACACCAAGTTCACCAAATATATATAGATAACAGTTAACAAATACTAGTTCATACTCAATGAATTATTTTCAAGTGTTATTATTCTAATTTTCTAAAATATAATCAATTTTCCAAAAATATCCAACCTCCAGAGTTTGGGTGACGGGTGGTGGGGAGAAAAAGAGAAGCAAGTTTACCGAAACTTTTTAGGGCAACAGACTATTCCACTGAAGTAAGTTAAATTCTGCTTGGCTACAGGAAAATATTAAACACTACCAAACCCAAAATGTTTGCGTGTTGATCACCAGATATCACAGACGTATTCTTCAGCTTCACACACCTTTTCTTAAGGCAAGGAGAATGAAGCGCCAACATGACAGTTAAACGTGTTCTTAACGTCCGTCCACCTATCTAGACTCCTCTATGACACTATGTCCATGCAAGTATAACTATATATACCTACTGGCAAAAGTTAACAGCACATTCTCATTCGGATTAAAATAGAAGGTTGTCAAAAACATGCTTCTTGATGTACTTCGTAGTCAGATTTTTCTGTCTTTGTTAATTTTAAAGAACAATGAATGTTTATTTCCCCCAATGACTGTGGAGTAATAGGAGAACTAAGCAACAGCAGCAATCTAGACACATGATCAAAGAACCCCTACGTAGTCTTTGGACAGACTAAACTGAAAACTTCAAAGCTAACCGAGATTCAAAAATGCACCAATTTCGAAATTTCCACTTACAGTACTTTTAATTGTGTTTTCAGATTTTGTGGCGGAGGAGAGGGAACGCCACTCCAGAGAAGGAGCACCCTATGTATCAGATAAGGTCTCCAATTTCTCCAGCAACACAAAGCTTAAATTCCTAAAAGCCCGCAGGCAGCTACTAAAATACAGGAGCGCCTGTCTGTCCCTTGCGCCTGTTCCCAACGGCTTCTCCCTCCTCTTCTGCACCCCACCCCCCGCCCAGATGACAGTCACCTCACACGGGTACTCCTGCTACATCGGCCTCCCAACTTCCCCACCTACCTACCTACCTACCGCCCAAGTCTCTCACACGGGGGTTTTGCAGGCAGGGGCACCTAAAGCCTCCCTTCCACCACAACAGGTGCCTGCTCAGCTGATGGTTCAACTCCTGCCGCCCTCCTCGCCTCCCTCTCCCCGCTCCCAGACCGGGCCGAGACCTCGCACCCGCCCACCGCAGGGCGTTGCGCATAAGAGCGAGAGGATCCGGGCGACCTCCCTCCCTCCCTTCTTCCCTCCATCGCTGCTTCCCGCGGCCCCTTCTAAGCGTCGCTCCGCTTCCCAACCCGGCAGCCACGGCCTCTCCCGGACGCCGAGGAGAAAAGGNCGCGGCGCCGGGCTCGGCGGGGCCCCCGCTCCCTTCCACAGCTCCTCTCTGTCTCTAAGATGGCAGCGGAGCTGCCCCCTGCGCTGCGCCCCCCTCGGCCGCGCCGGGCCGGGAGGTGGCACCAGCTCGTCCCGCTGCGCAGCTTCCCCGCCACCGGCTGAGGCGTCTCACTTACCCCTCGCGGGCGGCGGCGGGCCCCCTGCGCGCCGGCCCGGGCTCCTCTCGGGGCGAGGCCTCTTCCCTCGGGCGGCGGGCGCTTGGCAGGGCGAGGAGCGAGCGCTTTCTCCCGGCCTCGGCCAGGGGCCCCGGCGCGGCAGCGCCTCCCTCTCGTACGCTCCGCAGTCCGGGCCGCCCCGCCGCGCTCGGGCCCGCACGGCTGGCGGCGGTGCCGGTGGCGCTCGGGGCGCGGGTGGCACCGCTCCCGGGGGTCCGTCCGCTGCGCGCCTTCCTCTCTGGGCGGCGAAGGAAGGAGGAGGGGGCCCGGCACGGCACGGCCCGGCCCGGCCCGGCGGGCGGATCCGCGGCGCTTCCTGGCCGGGCTGGATTTTCTATCGCTCACAAAATGGCGCGCGTTCCAAACCTGCGCAGCGCCCGGCGGCGGCAACGGCAGGGCCTGGCCTCACCTCGGCTCGGCACAGCGGTAGCGGCGGCGGCGGCGGCGGCCTGAGCCCCGGCCAGGCAGCGTGGGGACAGCGGCGGGCGGGCGGG
>WBNH01003355.1:0-19254 GCA_013401255.1 Urocolius indicus | reverse complement strand
TGGGTGTGCTCGCTGTGTTGTGTGGTGCTGTGGGGGCGGGGCTGTGGGTGGGGGGGGGTTGTGGGGGAGGGGCGCTGCGGCCCGGCCGGGCTGTGCCGTGCCGTGCTGCGTTTCCCGCGCCGAGCGCCTTATGGGGAAGAAGCCGGGAGAGAGCCGCGCGGGTTGTGGAAGGGCGCCCTCCAGCGAGGGGGTAGCGCCGTGGTGTGTCCGCGGCATTCGGGTGGGAAAGGATCCTCCTCGCCTCTCCCTTCCCTGAAAAATACTGACGCAGGGCTAAACCCCTTAAGAAGCTGCCGGTGGCGGGTGCGGGGGTGCGCCGCCAAGGGAGCCTGGGGCTGCTGAGAGAAGGCTTCTGTTCGCCCGTCGCTGCGGAGCGGGGCTGCGGCGGCTCCCGAAACCTCTGACACCGAGTTGGCGATTTATCTTTTTTTCCCCTCTTTATTTTTTTTTTTTTCCCCCGGAATGCCCACAAAAAACACAAAAAATAGAGTACGGCCTTTATCTAATACTTTAATTCTAGCATGTGATACTTTAGTTCACAGCCAGCCTCCTTGAAGAAATTAGGACGTATTACTAACACTTTGTTCCCTTTGCTTTTTTTTTTTTTTCCCCTATTGTAATATTCTTTATCTAAGCTTAAAAAGGGGAAATAAGCAGCCAAGGAGAGGGAAGACAGGTGCAGCAACAGCCAAAGCTGTAGGCCCCCCCCACATAATCTAAGCATTGCTTTGTAAGTGCAGTATCACGCACAGTCTGACCAAGCTAAAATTTTGTTGCAGCTGAAAATAGCAGTCCGGAGTCTCTCCACCTTCAGCTGTGCAGTACCTCAGCCTCTTTCTTTCTACATCAGCCAGAGTGCTAGCACAAGCTACCTGAGACCCTCGTCCAAAATAAAAAATTCTCTGTATGGCTAAGATAAATACTGCCACACAAAAGAGAGCAGGGAAATGTAGGGGAGGGGGATTGTGGGACCATCCCATTAAGTGATAGCACGGTGTTTTGTTAAATTATCCTTGAAATTGCACCTTGAAGCCGTGTTAGGTGTCTGGGAGCACCATGATTCAAACAGTCATTTTTCCTCGGCCCGAGAGATTGAGAGGTCACTTGGCTTTTGACACTTCTGTGTCTTTGCCTTCAAGTATGACCAGAATGCAGTTCTCACTCTGGTATGAAGGAAGCCAACACGTTGTGTTCTACAGCATAACAAAGCCCTCGGTATCATCTGTTTCTACCCAGAGACTCCAGAGTTAGTATCATCGTATTTAGGCCTAAGGTCCCTGCACATAACAGTGTACTGAACAGGAAATCCAGAACATACAGAAAAGCTTTGGCTGTCTTGCATATGCTCTGCCCAAGTCATCAGGAAGGGCAGCTCTTCTCTTGCGGACAGTGGGATCCATCCCCGTGAGGGTTTTGTAAACCTTGGCAAAATCTCTTTGACATTCTGTGTGAATGGTGATGTGCAGAGGGTGGAATTTCTCTCTTGTTCAATGTAGGTAACTACAGAGCTCATAGAAAGTTGTCACAGCTTTTACTGTATTAGAGTATTTTACAACATGTAACTTGTTGGGATTTGGGATTCTGGTTATTTTTCCATTGTAATACTCAAAAGTATTGCAGAGTTTTCATGATGTGCTATTGCTCAGTAGTCCTCTGCTTTTATTTTGCTGGCTATGCTCAAACTTGGAGTGTGTGGCAACTTGGGCCTTTATGTCCTTCAAAAGGTGATGGCCTTTTTTAAAAATCTTATTTTTCAGCACAAACAACTAAATATTTTTGTCCTGTTTCTATTATCTTGAAAATGAATAATCTGTATTGTCCTTTTCTTGCACAACATGTCCTCTTAATTATCCGTTATCATTAAAAGCACGTATACACATTACAGATGGTCTACAGCATTTTCTGTTTAGGTCCTTAGCAGCTGAAATGTCGAAGCTGGTAACCATAAAAATGAAGGAACAAAGACATTTCAAACAGCGGTTCTACCAGAACTGTGCTCCAGCCACGGAATCTGGGATTAGAGCTGGCATCGGAATGGACTTGCTTGACTGCATGTGTTGGGAGGAGGACTTGTGTCCTCTGCTTCCAGTGGGTTCAGGTGTACGGTTAGGGATCTGAGCGTCTTCCAGACTGGGACTCTCCCAGAATCCTCTGTCCTGCTCCCACCTTCAGGGACAGGGCTTTGTCTTAGCACTGGGAGCTAGAGGCTCTTTTCTGTGCTGCAGAAACAGCTAGGGTAAAGTTTTAGTCTAGCATTTGGGAAATTAGGGTCAGCCAAGCTGGGACTCATCCAGAATCTTGCTTTGTCCATAGAAGTTTTGTTTCGATTTTAAAACCAGATCAGCTTCCTGATTTATTGCGTAGTGCTTCCTATACGTGGTTGTACTGGAATAACTGAGAAGTTGGTAGTGCATAGGTGTGGGGTGAAAGTAGGAGGTAGAAAATGAAGGCACGCTTTCACTGAGTTTGCCAGTGAACCCCATGCAGCAGGACAAAAATAAATATGACGGCAAGAGTCATTCTAAATCAGCTTTGGAGAGAAGTAGCTGAGATAATAGACTGAAGATGGAGCAATGAGAAAGAGTTTGTGAGCTGGAAGAAGGGGATCCAAATACTAATGTCTTCTTTGTTCAACATAATAATGAGTTAACATAGCTTTGTGGGTTTGGTTTTTTTTTTCCCTTAGGAAGGAAGGGACTGTCAAGACAGGAAAGACAGTGTCCTTTTTTTTTTTAACTCTTCATCAAAAAAAAACCACCTAGAGTAGGTTGACAGTATTTCAGTATCACACTTGAAAATAGGAGTTTGCATCATTTTTTATGAATCAGTAGACAGGCTCCCAAGAAGTGTTTGTTTTTCTCTTCCTAAGAGACTTAACCACCTCAGAAGCACAAAACTTGAGGGAAAAAATAGGAGGGAGGGGAAAGTACATAAAGAATACACTATGGAGAAATAAGTTTTTAGAGACAATATACAACAAGTCTAGAGAAATAGATGTAAAACAAACAACCAAACACTACAAAAGGTTTTTTTTAGTTCAGTAGGTACACAGTGACATGATAATCAACATTCAAAAGTTTAAATTACACTATCTTAATGGGACAGAAATTTATCCTACAGTCAGGCTTGGCTGCCTATGCTTCCTCTCCCGTTTTTCAGCATGATTATGCTGAGAAATATAATTCTTCCTGTTTTCCTCTATTTTTGATGCGCTTTTACATTCATACTGTTAACAACGCAGTCATAGGACCAGTACAGAAATGGTTGTAACTTAAATAATTCAAGAGTCTATGAAGATGGAAGACTACCACAGAAAACATACGGTAGAAACAAAGGGATTCCCAAACTGATGAGTATTATTACTATTGGTATTAGGGGGGAAAAAAAACACACTTTGTCATCTAAATAATGAACAACAGGATACAGCACAGCAGATGAATATAAAGTCATAAATATCTGTGTGTTCCTATTTACTTTCTCTTTTATCAAAGAAATAGATTAAGAAGATCAATACATTGGAAGGGAAAGATGAAAATTACATAACATTACTTTCACCGTTTGAGGCTTCTATCTGGTAAAGATTAGAAAGGAATTACTTTTTAGGTCCGCTTGTTTTGTAATTGCTTTTAAAATTTCTGGTAGTGAACGTGTGGACTACTGGTGTGCTAAACGTGGCGTTTTATTTGTTAGTTCATTTGTTTGATTATGGGCATAGTCTGTAAGTCTGCATACAATGCTAGATTTACTTCCTGGGTTCCCAGATGTTGGAAGCAACAGATAATTTCAGAACCGTCCTCGCTTCCTGTGGAAGATTACTAGGACTTCCTGACTTCTTTGTTAGGAATGTCTACTCACATAACTAGTATTTTTAAATAGCTTTTTTTTTTTTTTTTAAACCCAGTATTCTACAGAATCAAAGCAGTGTAGTTAAGTCAATAGTAATTTTTGTGGCCTTCTGAATACACATTATATCAGCAAGACCGTCTCTGCTCTTCTGGGGATGAAGCTGATTAGTGTCTTATCAGCCTAGATCCAACATTTCCTGGTTCAGCCTCTAGATATTCACTTTGTTGTTTCAGCCACACAGTTGCCCAACAGTGGAGTGTAATTAGGGGTAATATGTCCCCTTTTTTTTCCCTTTTCAGCTTTCCTGCATTGAGTAGAAGGGCCTGTTTGCCTCTTCACCATATGTTCTAGAAGTCATAATTCTGTGATCCAACCACTAAGAAGCCCTTTTAGCCATCCAGTTTTCCTTTTGGAGCATGTATATTAATGTGTGGCCTCCAGGCTTCCTTTGCATCAGCCACTGGCACTCTGATCTTTCCAGGGCTTAATTTTTATACTTCGAATAGATGTTTCAATCTAGGTGACGTGTTACACTAGTAGCAAGTCAAATAATTCCTGGTATCCTGCATGTCCTCTGCAAGAGTGGCATTCTTAGGCCAGCAGACCCCACTTAGATGATCTTCAGCAAGGTGTTCTCATAATATAGAGAAAATATTATGATGTCAACTGTTTTGTTAACTTGGGTTTCTCAGGCAAAGCCATCATATAGCTCAGTCCCTTTGGCACTAGGCCACAGTCTGAGGTTAAGTCCCAGAAGAAGTTCTCCTTGGGTTACATCATTAACACTTTAGAGAATGCCATGCCACCTCTCAGACAGATTTAATTCTAAGTCAGACCATCATCTGGAGTGAGCAGCTTGTGTTTCGCCTGTCAGAAAGGTGCTGCTAAGTAACTAATGTGGTCCATCTCTTTTTAGGCCAGAGAGGTTGCCATGGTAACTTATTCGAATGTAGATAGATATGCTTTTGAGTCATCATAAGAGCCCGGCTTTGATAGTACAAGGTTTGGATTGACAGCCAGTGCTGCATATTGTGTAGGTTGGCACGCCTCTGGACCAGAAGGTCCTGGAATTGCTGCTGTTGCTGCCGGATGAGGCTTGCTATGGGGAAAAAAAAAAAAAGTGCAGCTCCCTGAGTTTTCTCTGCTAGTCTCTTGAATGGCAGCCGTGTATTCCTTGGTGTTCTCACTCTATACAGAGGCAGGTTGCAGATCACACTCCCAAGTATGACAAGTTCCTCACTCCAATTTAAAAGTCCTCCCCCAAAACAACAGAGTGTTTTTTGGGGAAGAAGCCTCTGGGGAAAAGGCTGTGTTACTTGTTTCAGGAGAAATGTACACCATAAAGTTATATCACAGAAGTCCTGCTGAAACCACTTTCCATGATAAATACATTTGTTCATGTATCCTGAAGAACCGCAATTCTTTAAAACTTCTGCAAATCAAGTGCAGCGCATTTGATACCACATACAGTGGTATGCCCATTTGCCAAATGAGAAATTGGTATTTGCCAAATGGGAACTTCTCTACATCCTCAGTTCCAAAATTCCAGAGTTATCTGGTTTCCCTGTGTTTGAAACAATCAAAAAGACATTATGTTAATTTCATCTTAAGGTTTCATTCACATCTGAAAGGACTAGAACAGCACAGTTAATGTCTCTTTATAAGTTTGTATTTGGTTCTGCTAATTGTAACATAGCAAAGTTGAATAAGCCTACACCTATTCTGTTTAAAATTTTTTGCTCTTCTGTAGGAATTTCTGGAGGAATTCCTGCAAAGGCCCAAACTGTCCTAAATCCTTTTAAAATTAGGTCTTTCATTGGCAGCTTCTTCTGAAGCTTATCTAGTGATACAAAATGCAATTTAATTGCTCTGTAGTTGTGCAGCAGAATGTATGCCTTCACTGGCTAAAATGAAAACTTTGTTCTCTGTGTCAGGAGAAAGCTTCTTGTTCTCTTTCTTGATGGATAATGTCTATGAAGTTCCAATACGTGACGTTTGCAGTATCCTGACTTAAAAAAATCTGTTCAAGAAGGTTCTTGGAAGTATGTTTTTCTGGGTGCCTATAAGACCATAAAACCTCCTTCTAGCTACCAAAAAAAAAAAATTGTGATGTTTTAAATGACAGTTCTCTAAACTTGGAGCTTACAGCATTTCACAATACTAAGAAATCATTCTTCAAGCACTAGAAGCAAGAATGCTTGGTTACCTTTTTCCTCCCAAGTCCTCTATCCCCTCTCAGTCCAGTATATTATTTCAGGTTTTCTGGTTCCCTTTAACTACTCCTAAGCTCCAACATGTGACCCTGCACTATCTGTTGAGTAAAAAGGACTGTGAACTGTGACTTATTTAGTGTTACACGTGTGCAGCTTGGCCAGCTATCTGACCAAACAGAAGCATTAACAGTTCGGCTTACAGTTCAGCTTTTCCCAAAGTGAGAAACAGTTAACTAACAGAATCAATCCTCAACCCAGCCACCAATTTTCACAAAACTTCTTTGAACCTTTTTTATTCGAGATCTCTGCCCAAGACAGGTCTGTGAAATTGTGAGGCGGTCAATTATTAAAGAACTATTTCAAGAGATGGACTGAGGGTCTAATTGAGAGGCTGTCCACTCAGCCTTATGAAACCAAAACAAAAGTTAAAAAGATTCTTTCTTTCCAAGACGCATTTAAAACAAATCAGATGTGTGTACGTTATCTTCCTAGAATGTATGTTTCAGACTCAGTTCCCTGGCTATCCACACTGTTGTGGCCCTCGAGCATGTTCCGAGGCATCACTAATGTAGGCTAATTGCTATGTGTGCCAGCGCTCCTTTTTTTATAGGGCATGGTTTTTAGGGGCCTGCAGTTTCACCTTCACCAGCTATTCCAGGTTACTGGCAAGGCAGGCAAGGTTGGTATTGACCTAATGCTGAGAATGCCCCTGCCCACCTCATCATGACCACTACTGCGTGTCAGTGGTACGGTCACCCAGGCCTGAGGGTATCAAGTGCCACAGGGGTAGTCCTGCCAGAACACAGCTACTAAAATAGTGTATCGGCTGCCAGGCAGGGTATATCCCTGTAGGTTCCCCAGGCTGACGGTAACAGTCTGGGGAGGGCAGAATGCCACAAGTACCTGTGGGAGAGGCACATTATATGGACACAAATTTGTAACCAGTGAGGGAAGAATAATGTCATACAAACAATTTCGTGCTGGCTGGCCTATCAGCCTGATCTCTCCGTGGTTAAGTCAGGTCCCAGTCCCCTTTAGAGGTGTAATAGGGTGGATGAGTCCATGAGGTCACTGGATGGTTTCCAGTGAGTTAGGCTGTCTTGACTCTGATGAACCTTACAGTTCTCCTCCTACTAGCTACTGGAGCTAACTCCTAGTGATGGTGTTAGTGACTTCCACTCCAAAGTACCTTATACTGGGACTCTAAAATTACACTACCTGCCTCCTGAACTGCAAGGGTGAGTTAAAAAGTTAACAAAACAAAACAAAGGTTGGAAAACTGATGGCTTTCAGGTCTCAGGAAATCAAAAAACTTTGCAAGGGGTCCAGTCCCCCAGAAAAGCATCTGGGGTAATGCATCCTTTTTCTTCCTCAGCTTCAGTCAGGAAGTCTGATTGTTCATTTTTTTTCAGCACAGATATGTTTGTGAAAAGATCTTAGCAAAAATGGCTTGAACCATCTCCAAACCAGTTCAGGAAAACCCGAGCTGGGCCAGATGCTTGTGTTTTGGCAATACTCCGTGGTTAAGAACCGGCCCATAAGTGTTTCAGAATACGTTGTTGGACTGTTCTTAGTGGTTTTCCCTCTACAGGAGTGTTGTTTTATTGAGGTCAGTTCCAGGCTTTCTACATTGACTAAATCTATGACAAGATGCACAACTAGTACACCGGTGTACTACAGCTGCCTGAAATTCCTGCAGTCACACGGATTTGTTTAGGAGGTATTTAAACACCAGCAAAGTCATAACTACAGATGGCCTAAACTTCTGGTCAAGTGTTACCAGCACCAATAAGTTTGGAGTGCATTTCTGAATAAAGTCTTAGATCTAGTTTAAATATGAATATCTAATGAATATGCATTTCTTAAACTGGAGTGGTTTGGCTTTGAAGATGCTGAGTGTATTGGACTACATTTGACTTTATTCATCGCTGCTGACAATCACATTGCTTCTGTTAATGTGTATGTGAACAGCATGGACCTCCTTCAGCTCACTTTTATCTGCCTCAGTACTAATTGTGGAAGGTGGATACCATTATGTGATATATGGGGGAAAAGTGGTTTATATTGGAGATGTAGGAATATTGGCAAGCAGTGGTAGCATAATTGAAGATGAGGCGTGTTGTTTGTGTAAGTGTTGTGAAACCTGATTGTGACTGGAGGAGAAAAAGGACCTCGGCTGCTATTTCATTTGTGGCTGGGTTTTGTGCATTTGCCTTAGTGCTATGTCATAAATAGTATTTTAAACAGTTTCACAAGAAATCTGTCGTTCACAAAAAATGTCATTTTTTAAACTGTAGGATGGACTGGGTAAAGGCAGCAAGTCTGTAGAGATGTGAAAGCTTTCATCCAAGCAGCAGCAGCTGCGCATGAAATTCGCTATACCAGCGGCTGCACAAAACCACTTCTCTATTCTCTGTTAAGTGCATTGCCCATAAATTCTTTCCCTTCTGGAGAATGAAATTAACGTAACTCCAGATAGCTAATATTTTTATGTGTAGAGCTCATGAAGTTTATGAATGCACAGACTATGGTGCTTATGAGTGCACACATCATCGAGTTTATAAGCAGAGCACATAACAGTTATGCTCACAGCACATAAAGTTTATCTCTTGGTATGTAAAACTCAGTTATGAAAAACAAAAGCTGAAAAATTACTTCAATCCCTTTTTTTTTTTTTTCATCCTTCCAACATACGTATCATAGCAGGTCTTTCCACAATAAGACTCAACTGAACTTTGTGTGTATTGACAGAGGAATATTTTAAAGATATTGCTACAGCTATGTGAAATTGGACTACTTTAGACAAATTTCAGGCAGAACACAATTTAAAAGACTTGGAGTTACAAATTACAACAAAGATAGATGAAAAGCATATAGAAAATTCAAAGTGCCTTAAAACTAAATTGTGAACACTCTTATCAAAATCCCACTAACTTCAGAGAAAATCCCAAACATGTTGATTTTTAAGTTGCTTTTTTTTTAACACCCTATCTTTGCTGTAGCCAAGATGCGTCTGTAGTAGTATACTAAAAAATGCTGTAACATACCTACTCTGATTTTTAAAGTTTTTAAATCTCATACTTGACACTTAGAAGTCTGAATTAATACATTTTTCTGAAGAATGAGACTATATTAATGTAATAAAATACTAATTACACAGTGCCAATTGTATACGTGGGAGACCAGTAAAAAACAGTACTTAAATTTGTACAGATACTTTATATCTGGAATGGACAGAGTGTACAGTTTTCTTTCCTACCTGAATCAGAGCATAGAACACTATGTTGCTTAGCTTTTCTGTTTTCTAATTACTAACTCCCTGTTCCTGGTATTTAACTACTCTAAATGCCATTCTTTACTACATTAATGCCAGTGGCCACTGAGCAGAGCATGTACCTCCCAAATACACTGAAAAGCCAGCTACCCCAATTAAATGCTCAACTAGAATATATTCAGTGCCAGGCTTTGGGCTCTATTTGAGTTGTGCTATGGGAAGTTACTCACTTTTTATTAAATTAGGCAGAGTCCTAATACTACAAAACATCAAAGGATGTATCTACGATGTAAAGCAAAGGCTGACAGCATCAACCCAAAAAAAGTGTAGCAAAAGCAGTATTTATCGAAAGAAGCCTGAGGCCCAAGGCTAGACTTATAGACATTTCTTTTGCCGAGGCTGAAACTCTTGTTTATACCGTCTGAGTCTATCATCCCCTATACCTCAGAGGTCTTTTTTTTCCCCACCATTTGTACCTATCCCCTCACCCACAAGTAACCCTGTTCCTTGTCCTCTTACATTCAGTTAAGATACCTGTCTCCTCCGCACCTTAGCAGTAGCCTCAGCAATGCTAAAGAGGCAGAAGAAATATTCTCCCCACTGGAGCTGTGAGTGGTCAGAATTCAGATGCCACCATGTGCTGGAGCAAGCAACTTCAATTAGCACACTATTCTATTAATTTGAGGAGGAGGAACTGGAAATTTAGCAGTTTCTACTGTGCATGGGCAACTGAGATTCCTTGGATATAGTAATTTTGCTTGGGGAAGATAATAAGAAAGATTCTCCTCTTAAGCCCTGAGGTGAGAACCAAGATCTGGTTTCAAATGGGTCCCAAAGCCTGGCACTGAATATAATCCATTTACTTAAATGGTATGTAGTCACTGAGACCAGACTGTCTTGTATGCAGAGCCATATTCTACATGTGGGATGCATTGGGTGTCTTGGACATGCTGTACTTGCGAGCATGATGGTCAGAGCCTTGAGCATTCATAATATGAGATTTAGGGTAAACCCGAAAGGAACAGAAAAAGTCTCTATGACACTAGGGTAGCACCTTATAAATATTGATTAATAACTTAGTTCCAGAGGACTGAGTTTTCAGTTAAAAGTCTAAGGGTTGTACAGAAATTTAAAAGAATGTATTTCCTCCTAACTTAATTCTAAGAAATATTTCTGGCCTTGTTTTTTGGGGCTTTGGGGTGGCTTGGGGTTGTTTTTTTGTCTGTGCGTGTCCAGAACATGCAGGCTGAGGCAAATGTCCAACTAATCCTTGTTTGTTTGATTGTTTGTTTGTTTTTCATTGTTGATAGGTTTGCCAAGCTTTAACTACTTGGAAGAAATTTTCTTTCCCGAGTGTGGATTCAGCCTGGATTTTTTCTTTTTTTTTTTTTTCTTTTTTCTTGTCTTTTTTTTTAAGAGGAAGGAATGTGGGGAATTTGGAGTTATTTTGGAAAGGGTAATATTATGGTAGGTAAAATTTATAAGCAACTGCAAACCAAACACAAATTTTAAAGAGTAGCAAATGTATTCCTAGCTTAGATTTTCACAAGAAAGAACTTTTAATTGTCATTTTAATTTTGCTTTTCAGGGCAATGAAATCAGTGTCTAATAAATCATGATAAATGTCCCAACTCTGTGTCATTGATTTAGCCAAATTGCAGATGGCAACTTCCTAGCCAAAGACTCAACAATATACAATCTTTTTCAGTGTTGCTGTATGTATTCCACAGAAGAAAAAAAACATTTCTTAAAAGTTACTTCTGAATTAGGGAAGTTTTCCAAGCATTTGTTATTCTTTTTCTCAACAGAGTTTCATAAACTACAAAAAGAGGGCTTTCTGCAACAGGTTCCAGTTGTATCGTGAAATTCTGTCAGTGACTTTGCCAGTTAGTTCTGAGGGAAAAGGTGTTAAGTCACTGCTTCTTCAGAGCTGATAGAAGTACCTTATAGTTTTTATATGACACCCAAAGTACGTCTCATTTTACGTGTTTCATTTTATGTTTATAGGAAGGAAAAAACATTTATTTTAATAAAATTAAGCTATCCATAAATTAATCATATTCCTAGTCAATTGTCGAGGTTTGTGGCTGACTCAGATTTTACATCTGTGGTACACAGATCACCATTAATTTCTAGAGTTTACATACTACTGATGGAGCCATCAGCCTTTCCTAGCTGCCTGGTCTTCTAAATACTATCACCTTTCCAGTCCCATGCTTTTGGAGGAGAGACATAGAATCACAGAATGGTAGGGGTTGGAAGGGACCTCTAGAGATCATCTAGTCCAACCCCTTGCTAAAGCAGCTTCACCTCAATCAAGTCACACAGGAACACGTCCAGGTGGGTTTGAAACCTCCAGAGAAGGAGACTGCACAACCTCCCCAGGCAGTCTGTGCCAGGGCCCCCTCAGCCCCACAACAAAGAAGTTTATCCTCCTAAGGAAGTGGAGTTTCCTGTGTTCCAGCTTGTGCCAGTTATCCCTTGTCCTGACACTGAGCACTACAGAGAAAGACTCACTCCATCTTCTTGACATCTGCCCTTTAGGTATTTATAAGTGTTGATGAGGTCCCTGCTCAGTCTTATCATTGGAGCTTAGACCTACCACCTCCAAAATGGCACAGAATTTGCAACAGAAATGTCAATGGCAGAAGACTAGGTTATGAATAGTTAAACTAAAAAAAAACCCCTTCAAGACTATTACTATGGGATGTAAGGTAACTTTGTGATGACAGCAATCAGTACTAGAGCATTTTGACATTGATACAGCACTATAGACAATTTTAGCTATATATTACCAAGCATGACTAGTGTTTTTTACTGCATCAGTAGAGATATTCCAGTTTTAAACATTTGCAGCAGCAAAATAATGACTTCATTTTCTTCAGACTTACATTGTTTTCCTTAATGGCCTCACAAGCCGAATTTCATATTTCGCATTATAATTTTGTAGCATTTCAACTGGCAACTAACGGAAAAGATATTTTCCTTCATGCTATATAAGTAAAACATAACTGATTTTGCTTAAGTTTCCCAATAACTTTTGAGCTGAAACAAAGCAATACAATACTAGTGCAAAAGATTCTGTGGTTCTGTGAAAGGTATTTTTTTTTAATGATGAAAAAAGATAAAAAAGGATATTCAACTACAACCTTAGCTAACACGGTTCAATGCATCAAGCTTCATAATGTGGTGAACGTGCAACAGCTGAAGTAAGATGAGCACCTTTGATACAGTCCATTTTCAGGTTGTCTTTATGCGGATGAGTAAAAAGGTTTTCATTCAGCCTGTTCTACCATACATCTAAAAGAAGTTCCGAGTACAAACACAAAGGGAGGAATTTACATTTTCTTCTTCTCATCTAAGAGTTGTGCTCCTTCTTGTATTACCACCTCTCACATTTGCACTCTTGTTTTTTCTGTTTCTCTCTTGTTTTCTCTGTTTCAGGTGGCAGTGGCCACCTGAAAACAAGCCCAAGATGTTTTGGACAATTGATGGAGACTTTCCCTTTGTTTTTGGAGAAGGATTTTGATGTGGCCTTTTCTCCTACAAGGAGAATGTGTGCACTCTTTCTTTTCTTGCTAAGTGGTTCCCTCTCCTCAGTGTACCTTTGTAGCTAGCAGCTGTCCCAGTCATCACCAGCAGAACCCTCAGACACTGGCACGCCTTCCCTGCAGAGGGCTGGTGTTAGATATTTGCACACAGGTGACCTACTTCACTGCCTAACTGGTTTTGACACTATTTTCCAGCTATATGGATTAAGATTTTTTCTTCCTGAAATCACCAGTCTTAACCTTGATGACTCTGAATCATGTCATAATGATAAATCTCATGGCCTCTTAATCTGCTCTTTTCTATAGTGTTTGCATGAACAACTGCTTTATTGGAATTTAAAACTCATCTAGTTTTGGTACGTAGCTTCCAGCAGAAGCCGAGGATGCTTACAAACATGTAAGCATGTTGTCCCCAAACTCTCCCAGTGTCCAGCAATCTGTGGTTTGGAGGCCTCTGCAGTGTGGACAACGAATGATGTTTTCTTAAACAGTCCTTATATTTAATTGATATCTGTTCCACTAATTTGTTTGGTTGGGTTTATCTCCTTCAGCATCTTGCAGCATCTTCTAGTATCTTGCAGTAAAGATATCCACAGCCTAAAATGAGGTAGGAAAACCATCTTTTTGTTTTGAACATGCTTCCTATCAGCTTCATTCATATCTTTAGCACTCACTCATACTGGGAAAAAAAAAAAACAGTAACGGTGTCTCCATCTTCATTGTATCTCTACCACTGGTTATTTGGTAGACTTCTGTTCTATCTCCCCTCAGTCAGTGGGGACTGACATCTATCTCCCCTCCCTTTCAGTGTTAAGAGCTCGTAGGTACACCTCATACAGAATCATTCTCTTTCTTTGGGTATCTTCACCAAAACTTTTCTGAATAATTTCCAGTTCTATTACGCCCTTTTTGAGATGTGAAGAAAAGAACTGTACATTCTACTCAGTATGCAGAGAACTATGGATTAATACCAGGGTGGATGTGTTACAATATCCTTTGTTTTCTTCTCTATTCGACTCTTAATCATTCCAAATACTTGTTTTTATGAGTAAAAGGAACAGTTTGGTGACATTCTCATAGAAATATTCATCAGAACCCAAAGATCTCATTTGTGAGTGGAAGAACAGCTTACAGTCCATCTTTGTATATTTTTTTTGCCCCACGTGCACCGCTTTACACAACTACATCAAATTTCACCTGACATTTTATTATCTAGTCACTCAGTCTTGTAAGATCTTTCTTCAGTTCTTCAGAGTCAGGCTTTTTACTGCGTGACAATTTGTCCTCTAACTTTCCTTTACCTGAATAGCTTAATATCATTAGCAATCTGTGATATCTCACTGCTCACCCTCTTTTTCCAGATCATTTATGAATACATTAAGCAGTACAAATCATAGCACAGGTCCCTGCAGACTTCTCTTGTGATCTCCCTCTTCTATGAAAACTGACCTTTTATTTCTGTTTCCTATCATTTAGCCATTTTTTTTATCCATTCCTCTTGCTTCTTGTTGCATAAAGGTGGGCTTTGTTTTGTTTTGATGTGTTTTTTTTCTCTTTTCTTGTATTTTTTTTCTTCTTTTAAATGAAGTTTTGTCTAGGAATCTCATTGGCCCTGAGAAATCCCATTAACTTTTAAGCATGAGATCTCACCTATCTGTGTATATGGTAAAATTATCAAATAATTACAGAGCTGCAGTAGTTGATATAATGCAACAAAAGCTGTGCTGTCTTCCTCTGTGTGTCATATTTATATATTTGCTCAGTGATTCTGCTGTGAAGGACAGATATTACTTATTTGCTCAGCACAGACGACACAAGAGGATCACTTGTGTGTTGTTTGCTGGGTCTTCACGTTTGCCTTCCCTACTCGTTTAGCAGGGGAGGGGTCACACACTACAGTTAGTACTTCAGATTTTTGACATCTGAGTTGTCTTGGGACTCCTGGATGAAGGGCGTCCAGTCCCCATGATGTCTTGTTTATTTTATCCATTTGTTCTCTAACTTCTTGTGCCCTCCATTTACATTTTACATAGATCTGCTAAATTCCCCATAATCCAAACTTCTGACATGGATTTCTCTAAGCTTTTGCATTGTGAACACAAAGGCAAGAACATGAATGTAGTCTTTTCCCCTCTGGTTTTGCTTTCTCTGAATGTTCCTTTCACACCTTGATGGTCTACAGGCACAACCCACTTTGTGGTGAGCCTCTTGGTCATGATACTTGGAAAAGGACATGGGTTTTGTTTGGGGTTTTTGTTTTCCCCAGGCTTTCGGCAAATCATTCCTCAAGCTCGGTTGTGATCTGGCTAATATTAATGTAAGAGAATTTATCAACCCATCTGTTTTCTGCATTTCCAAAAGAGTTTCTAAATGAAACCTTCTCGCTTCTAAGAACCTCCCTTACCTTGTTGTTTAGGCATGCTGGCTTCCTCTTCTTCTATATATTTAAAATGTTATGAGAAGCTGGAGTAGCCCGTTATTAGCAAGAGGATGAAAACTAGATTTCTCTTGAATACCACAGAATAGGCCTAAAGGTTAGAATTTACCTTGCAGAAGAGTTATTTTGCATCTTCCTGTCAACAGAAATTTTCTTTTCTACAATGAAAGGATTCTTCCTCCTCTAATGTTCTTAGTCAGTGCCAAGTCCTGCTGAACAGCAGCTGAGGATATGTCTCTGCAATGTTGAAAGAGATCTAAAACCGAAAACTAGCACGTTTTTTTTAAGAAGAATCTTATACATATATGTGCTTTATTGCCTTTGGAAATGACGAGATGTCTTTACTGTGTATATATATCTATATAATTTCCATATAGTCCCTTGCTTCAATTTAAAATACTGCCATCCAAAAAGAGTGCATAGCGTCACTCAGCATTTTGTGACGGTGTCTCATTGCCTCCATATCTAGAATATGCCAGTGGCAAAACTTGGTTTAGGGACAAAGTTACATAGTTTTATGTGACAAGAAGAAAACTAGAAAAGATCTGTGTAGCATCTCAACTAGCTCCACAGTCCAACAATTAGAATAGCAAGGTTGTAAATATCCAGTCATTTAACCTACCTTAAATTGCATACCCATTTACATAGTCCTAACAAACAGCAGAAAGCAGTATCAGTGGATAAAAAAATAATCTATAAATTGCAATTTTAGACTTGGGGTTTTAGAAGCTATTTATATCACATCAAAAAGTAAACAGCTGAGGCTATTGATATCAGTTACTGTCGATTTTATTTTAGTCATTTTTTTCCAAATCAAGTCTAAGAAAAAAAATAAAAAGTTCTGTTACATTCAGGTTTCCTTTGAGGCCACTACAAAACTTGATTATGCGACGGTTGTTGATTTTAAAAGCCGATGTAAAATGTGAGGTTTATATTCCGTTATTAGCAAGCCCATATGGTTGTTTCCCAAGAAAATAGCAATTTCTGCTCCTTAAGTGGCTGCTCTCACCTAAGTATTGGGCTGAATGACCAAAGGAATATAAAAATTACCAAATGAGATCAAACTAGTGAGTTCATTGACACAAGATTTTGCTATCCACATAAGACTTGTCATCATGGAGAGTTGCAGAATATCCACAGAATCACAGAATTGTTTCAGCTGGAAGAGACCTTTAAGATTATCAAGACCACCCTTTGTCCCAGCCCATTTCCCAAAGTACAACATGCCACTGTCTCTTAAACACCTTCAGGGATGGTGACTCCACCACCTCCTAGATAAATTTAGGGCAACATATTTTTTTTGTTTACTATGACTGTGGATGTTTTCATTATCTATATAAAATATCAACTTCTTTTTCAAGTGCTATGAGCAGAATATGCAAGTTTCAGTAGGAGTGTGCAACTTACTTTCTCCTGGATTTACTGTACATACTTGTATCGTACCATAGGTATCTGGCAACTTACCAATAGTTTCTTTGTATCGATCAGTTCTCACACAGAAGGCTGCAAATTTTACTATTTTATGTTTCTTTTTCCACAACATTTGAAAAAATACCAACTTGCACATCATAATACAGAATCTCACAACATTCAGTATGAACTTTTGGCAGTAGAAAAACATCACCTTTTATTTCTATAGTTTTTTTCTGATTCCAAAATGCTTTCTAATCAGGATGAGGCCTTGCCTGTCAGTATTTTCTTATCTTGATTCTCTCAGCCTTTTTTTTTTTTAAGTCTAAATCATTTGCTTTGTTTTATCCACTGTTAGTTTGTCACTCCATACATGCTTGATAACATTATTTTTCATATTTTTTAATACATTTGAGAGAGGTAAAGCTCAGTGCAATTGTCAGTCAGTTCAAGCCCTTTTTAAACTATCTAATGACCTTGACTCTGAGGTAATTCCCTTAAAAATTGTGCAGTTTTGTGGGAAAATTAGTTAGTTCACTTTTAAATACCTTTGAAATTCCATGACCAATATTATCTAGTTGATGGGATTATCTGCATTTAGTTTCTTTCCTGTAACCGTTTCCTGCATTTTCAGCACCTGAGCATTGCTTTGCTGCCTAGCATAGATAATATTAGGTATCTCTACATTTCCTGTGATGCATTACTTAGCAGTGGTTTTGCCCTCTTTAGAGGAGTCCTCATCACGCCGTCACTGAAGTTAACACAAAAGACTCTGTAGGGTTCAATAGCACAGAATCTTATCCTTACTGTTTTTACTTTCCAGTGGCTCTAATTCTAGTGGCTCTAAGGTCCTCTAATTAACACGAACAAAAACGTGTAACATCTGCATTCTTCTGCTCTATTCATATCTTTTTTCCCAGTCTCAGGGCGTTCACTTTCATTGTACCTCTCAGTTTTAACATGAGATACTCAGCTCAGTTTCATCTTGACTAGCTTTTCCCACTTTGACATTTGAACAAATAAGTGTGTTTTCTTGTCACCTGTAGTTTTCTCTTGTTTATATACACGTGTAGCTCTGTTAAGTCTGATATACTTTAAAGGACAAGTTTTAATGAAACAGAAATTTCTGTGCAATGAGAAATGTTTTAGAAAGCATTGATAAAATCGAATGTTTATACAGGCTCTATATGTGGTACAGAGATTTTAATTTCTTTTTTATTGTCTTCCTCATTTCTGAGGTATTTACAAACACTACAGCTCACTTGGATGACCTCCTGTGTGACCTACTCTAGGTGATCCTGCTCTGGCAGGTGGATTGCACTAGATGATCTTTCAAGGTCCCATCCAAGCCTTAAGATTCTGTGATTTTACAGTGCTGAGATTTGGTATGATTTCTCCATGAAAGACAACAAATTTCAATCTGCTTCCTGTTCTTTAGTGTTATCAGCTACAGTTATTTCTTCAGCTAACTCCTTTATGTTACTTAAGAGTAAAGAACAGCCTTTCCTCTCAGGTGCTCTGAAAAACCACTTTCAGTTTATCAAACATATGCTTATACAAACCCTGCTATACTCAAAAAAATTTCAAATACATGAACAATATTTGCAATTATTGTTTTACTAGACTTGATAATCTCTGATCTCTTTCAGTTATACGTACGCCATGTTCTTCTGATGGAAAGTCGTGAAATTTCTAGTATGTTTCTGTCGTCGTCACTTTGTATTACCTGTGTGACTTCTTCCATTGAATTGCTTAAGCATTTCTAAACAAACTTTTCAAAACTATTAAAAAATGTCCCTATGGAGATTTACCCTGTTTGCATAGACCAGATTTTGCTTATTCCAAGTTGTGCTATCATTCTATACCAATTAATGCATCCATTTCAGCTCTAGGTTGAAGAAATATGGAAGT
Organism: Urocolius indicus; assembly: GCA_013401255.1. NCBI lineage: Eukaryota > Metazoa > Chordata > Aves > Coliiformes > Coliidae > Urocolius > Urocolius indicus. The sequence continues at coordinate 612 of WBNH01003355.1, read as the reverse complement.
CCGGTTAAACAATTTAAACGTACCTCTTAAAATAATGTCCCAAAGAAGATATGTGCAAAAGACAAATGTATGTGTCATTCTACCGAAGTTAATGTAATTTTTCCATTTCGTTCCAGTTTAGATTAATTTGTTACCTGAGTTCTTCTACTTCAGTTCTGGTTCAGACTCAGCAAAACTTGAAAACAGTGACTGCTATTCACAAAATCAAGTTTGGCTTTGGTTAACTCCACAAGCAGAATTATATCCAAGAGGAATTAAATAAAAATATGTACCTTTAAATTCTATTTCTTTGTGACAAATTCAGGAATAAACATAACATATTTATTTGATCTTATTCTTGCAACTGAATGCAGCATTGCATGAACCAACAGCAGTAACAATTATATCAATTAAGTAAGAAAGAGCTGTCATATCACTACCACATTTCTAAATGAATTCAGATTTCCTAAATAAATGTTTAAAAATCCCCACAAAAACCCCCTGTGGTGTTTTAGCCCTGATTGGGTGCCAGGTGCCCACCAAATCGTTCTATCACTCCTCCTCCTAAACTGGAGAGGAGAGAGAGAAATGTAACGAAGGGCTCATGAGTTAAGGACAGAAAGATTGCTCAGC